>CAEGAF010088328.1:0-70431 GCA_903067075.1 Micropoecilia bifurca | reverse complement strand
TCCAGCTGTCCACTTTCAGTCTGTGTCCAACCAGAGCAGGTATTGTGTAGTTGGTGCTTTTAATCAGTTTTCAGTTACATTAATTTAATCCAACTTTATAACAGTCACAAAATGTCACCAGAATCACTCTGCCCCTCTAAAATCTTTCAGAAAATTGCAGAAGTGTACCGAATTGTATCGTGTGCCGAATATCGCAATATATATCGTACCATGGGCAGAATATCGTGTATCGCATCGTATCGTGAGATTATTGTATCACTACAGCCCTAGTAAAAATGTATGAACTCAAGTAATGTAATGAAAAGTATAAGTAATAAAGTAAAAAAAGGCAAATGTAGTTTGAATTACATTTTTTATATTTTGGTAAACTTGTCAAATACACTTAAAGTAATGTACACAACCAAGTGCAGGCAAAATTAAACTTGCTAATAGATAAACCTGCAGGCATAATTTAGTTAAGAAAATTAGGTGCTTTAACTATATCACAAAGTTACTTAACCTGTTTTACAACTGAACCAGCTTCTGACATGAACCACATATGTGTATGTGGTTCATTTTGTATGGGGCTCCATTAATGTCTGACTTTGTAGCAGTCAATCAGTAGGTGAGGTCAAAACACAAGTGTTTTTCTCTCTCTTGTTTGTAACTAGTAACTAAACCACACATTGAAAATGTATCGGAGTAAAAGTATGCAATGAAGTTCAGAAATATAGTGAAGTAAAAGTGAAAGTTATCAAAAAATTTCATACTCTAGGAAAGTATGAAGTACTCCAAAATATACTTAAGTAAAGTAGTGAAGTATTTTTACTTCGTTACTATACAACACTAAAATTTGCTAAAAACAAACCCAATCTCACTATCTTTAGAGCTTATGCAAGATGTTTTCTAGAATCTTTAAAAATATGCCCCAACTCAAAAGCTATGAATCTTGTAAACTTGAGTGATGAATTTGATTTGTTATTTTTTTCTTTCTTTCTTTTCTGATGAAATTTATGGATTTGTTACCCCAGCACCTCGAGCACGTTTATGTATTCAATTTTATATTATATTGTTTGTTTGTAAATAAAGTATATTTTTAAAAAATCAGTTCTTATGAGCAAAAACTACTGGGGAGGGGAACAATAAATGATCACTGATGTGGCAATGAATGAAAAAAGTTATCCTGTAAAATTCCCTCCCCCATCTTGAATAAATAAATAAATTGCACATCAGATCGAACCTTTAACATTTGAGCTACAGCAAAGAATACATTCCTGTTTTGTATTTAGTCGAATAGTAACTGGGCACAATTAATATGTTTCTAAAAATAAAAATAAATAAAAAGTGCATTACGAACAACACACAGGATGTTTTCATCCTCTGTAAAGATAGTTCTTTTTAAAGCTTTTTGCACGTCACTTTACACAGCACATCTGTGGCGAAGAGACAAAAAGTAGCCTGCAGAAACTTCATGATGGCATGAGGCTCCTACTCAGTGTTAGCCATATGTTTGTACATAGTAAATCCTGTTTTTAGTACAATAAGATTTTTCTCAAGATTGTGGAAACATTGGTTTCATAATTCATTTGTGTCTCAGTGAATATGTCATGTTTATTTTTATTTTTCTCTTATTTTGTTTTTACCTATTTTTTTTACTATGGACCTTTTTGTGTCTGGAATAAAGATTGATTGATTGATTAACTGCTTCTTATTACATAGATTGATAAATTAGTTTCATACGGGGTGACAGAGTAGTTACAACGCATTGTTAACAAATTGTATGTTAGAATATCCTAAAGTTAACTTTTATCTTCCTATGAATACATTAAAGATACACTAATCATTCAGCACAAGATCGGAAAGTATTTTTTAAATTAATATGCTGTGAATGCTGTACAATAGCTTTATCCTATTGATTAAATGCAACAAAACTAGAAACCCCCAACATGTTCACTTCATAAACCAACAGCATCTAATTCCACCTACACTTTTATGAGTTAAACAAAAAATAATCTACTGGTTCAGGACACAAGCCTCTATAAAAAGGTTACAGTATATTTTCTCTCATTTGTCCTCTTATGTATTATATCTCTTTAGGGATAAAAAAAAAATCTAAATCCGTCAGAATCAGCAACTCCAAACCTCAAAAATTCTTAATGGCTAATAAATAGCCATTATGAATTAAACACCAACTTAACTGAGCTTAACTAACTGAGGTTAATCTCTGTGTGATCGCCAAATCAAACACTGAAGGATATGTTTTTTCTCCTCTTTATTAAAATGAAACAAGACTGAAAAGTCAAGTTTCTGGTCCGTAAGCATTCATCATATTTCCTGATCAGTATTTATTGGATTCAAGTCTTTACTATACGAAAATAAATACACATTTTTCCGTCATATTTTATGTTTAATTAGATATTTTCAGTCCAATCTCTACATTTCCACTAAACATGTCTTTACTATAACTAACCTTAATAAACTTACACCATCTAAATGCTCACCGTCGAGAATAAAACACGCGGCTGAAGGAAAAATTGTCTAAAGCATAAAAACCACCCACTTTTTTTCTTGCACATAATCATCTGGGTGGAGTCTATAGTTTGAAAGGGATCGCTAGCGAGTTACTGTACAAAACAAATCGTTGTTGATATTACTAGCTATGGGAACCAAAGGCAGCATTTACCCTAAACCAAATCACGCATTGAAAGTTAAAAAACCACCTTCTAGCAAAAGTAGTTTTTTGAAACGCCTGGTTTGAGATTCGTATGGCTACATTTCTGCAAGAACCGCTCATTTCCGTTTCTTTCCCAAAGACTAGACGGAGCCCGACAGTTAATGTGTTGCAGAAGAAGATTCCTTTAAACGTTACCTTCTTCCGAGTCTCTTCCCCTGAAACTTCGGTCATCGTCGTCATCCACGCTGTCGAGTTCCTCTTCGTCGTTGTAATAATCCACCATAGGAGAAATCAAAGTGGACGCCATTTATCCGCGTGGATTGTAAACAAACATGAAATAAACAATCGATGTGTGTTTTGCAGGCTTCTTGAAACTGCGCCTACAACTGACAGGACCTCTGTGTTCCAAGCTGTCCACGTATATGCCTGTACACAATTTATAAAAAAAATAATAATAAATAAATAATATATTGTTACTTTGACTGTATTTAGTGATTTAATTTAAACAAATGTTTAAACAACGTACGCTTGCCAAAATAATATATTTATTAATTATTTTAAGAGCGCTGGGATCTATGTAAACGACCAGAATGCCGATTAGAAAATGGGAAATCCGTTTCATTTCTGAGATCCAAATAGTTTGGCTCAACTACCAACAGGAACTAACTGTAGGTTCTCAAACGATTCATTATCTGATATTGCTACTAGTTTTGATTATGAACGTCATGTTTCTGTATTTAATTGTACAAGGCACACATCACAACTGTTACCATAAGTGGCACATCTTTACAGAATTTACCTACATTTGTTGACGAAAAATAATGCTTTCAGGTGAAAAACTGGGTCACATCGTTCATTCAAAGAGCTGGTAAACTCACGTGGCTCAGTTACTATCAGCACATTTTTAATAAACTTAATTTGGCCAGATCACTGTCAAGTTTGGTGTGATTAAAAAAATACACATTACCAACTTCAAACTTCAGATTGAGCCTAGATGTTGTTTCGACTCTCCTTATTTCACGATGTGTTATAGTTTGTAGTAATTTTTAAATACAGCTTTGTCTTTCCTTTTTTACATTGCAACCTTTAAAATACAAAATATGCAGAAAACGTAATGGTTTTGTTAATCTGAATACAGGTTTTTAAAATTTTAATACAAATCGAGTGGCCTTTTGACAAAATACTTACTCTTACTTGAGTTATTTCTTGGATAACTTATTTACTTTAAGTTCTTCGTTACGAAGACAAAAGAAAAAAAAAGCTTAACTTACAACAGCAGATGGCAGCATTGCATCGAGTATATATTTTTTCTTTCCAGGAGTTGCAACAGAATCGGGTATGACTCAGGTCATGCATCTTTAATGATTTGCAAAGAAAATAATAGGTGCAAGCTTTCTGATCGTTTATTTTTATGGGAGGGGTAGTTTTGTTGTCGTTAAAGTAACTTTACTCTGTCGCTAAAATATGTGCATTTAATCTTGTTAAACGAGCACAGACCATCTCAATAATGTATGAATACATTAGAAAAAAAAAAAAACTTGTTAAAGAAACCCAGAGCCTGTAAGGCGCACATCCTCCAGCCGTCGCCTCAGCAGGCAACTTTATTTCCGGCTGCCTGTCAAAGTAACTGTCAAACACGAGCGAGGGGTTGTTCTGCTCTCCCGCGGCTCCGTCATTCAGGAAGTCTAGACCAACTGACAGCACTTCGCCAAGTCGCACCGACATCTTCAAAGTCGGACTAAACACTTTCTGAAGTACGCAATATCTTTTTGTTCTTCTTCTTTTTTAACCTGGACGACTTTCACAAAAGGTGAGCGAGCGGCTTTTCCCCCCTTTGATGTTTCCACCGTTTGTCAGTTAACAGCTCGCGCTAAAGCCTCGCGCTCTCAAACTGAGCTGACACTTCCTCTCATGTCTGCGGCTAAAGCTACTGAAGCTAAATGTCAGAGGGTAAAAAAAAAAAAAAGAAAAAAGTGGATTTTATTGAGTGCATTGAAGTTGGAGATGGTCACCATCGTTTTTGCTTTTGCTCCGGCTTGTTGTCTGAACGCCAGTCCATTCAGAGGTGGCGAGTAGGTAACACACAGACACCAGCATCGCTGGGTTTAAAGTGCGTAGGTTTGTCTTTTTAATGGTCATAACGAAGTGTTCATTCTCGCTTCTCCGCACCTGCTCATAAATATATTTATGTTACCTGGAAAAATAAAAGCTACGCCGAAATGTGCATGTTTTTACACCTGGAACTGACGAGGGAATAAGCTTTGGCGTTTGGTTTGCTCCTTTTGGAGGGGGTGAGTAACACGGAGCCCACGGGTGACAGGTTGTAGTGGAAGTGTAAAGCTAAGGAGGGGGTTGTAAGACGACAATGCGACTGGATGTTGTGGGAACTTGTCCTGTGTGTAATTTTTAGCACTGTCATGCAGCGCCTTTCGGTGTGTAACATCAGAAATGACTGTGGTACCTTCCATTGTAGCGTCTGCCTTGTTGTGAGTGAGGTTTTTACTATCAGTGCGTAATAGTCACAATGGATATGGAGACGGCAACGTCCGACACAACGTGACCCCGAACCTCGTTTTGGTTCATACGTCTGCGCTCGTTTATCGGTGTTTAAGCGTAGTATTTTTACGCACTTATTTCGAGGTCAGTGTTTCATGCGTTGTCTGCGACAATAATAATACAAAAAAAAAAAAAACGCACGTCGTTTGTTTATTTCGTACCTGAAATAATTTTCTCACGTCGTCACTTGCAGACAGACTTGTGCTTGCTTAAATTTACAGCTTTGACAAAACGTTAGGCACGCACGACGCTGTGGAAATGGCAGATGTAGATTCCAAGCTGAGCACTAAAACCCAGTCTGACCCAACATGATGTCATCTCTTGTGTGTGTGGAGCTTCATGAGTGAGTGAGCGAGAGGCAGCAGGAGCCGCGTTACAGAGCTAAACTGTGTCATTTGTAAAGATTTATTTTAAGAAGCCTGCCCACGGAGTTAAAGAGAGGAATCAACAGAAACTGTAATCCTTCACTATGACATTGCAACTGCGTGTCATTCAGATTGATTTACGGTATTTTTAGACATTTTCTTTCCAGCTTGTGGCTCAACAGGATTGCAGTAGTTGAAAACAAATGTAAAGTCAATTTACTTCCTTTGCATAATAGGCTGGTGCACAGTTGGCTGGAAAGGATGCTGCTGCTCTACATAAGGACATACAGGAAACTGTGTGTTTTTTTTTCTTCCTCTTGAGGTTTCTGATTTCAAAGCACAGTTATGTGGGTCCTTTCATATCTCCTAATTACCTTTTTAACCATGCCCTTATAGTCAGAACAGAAAGTGACACACTTCACTGTTTATGATCCTAACTTGACCGTGTAATTTGCAAATAAATGTTGCTCTCATTCTGATTTTTGTCGGGTTTCTGGGGTAGAGATTATATAGTGTAGAACAGCAAATATAGAAATTCTGAGCATGATTTTTCTATCACCAATTTAATAAAGGGTATTGATTCAGATTTTGAACGATAAATGTCAATCTTTTATTTTACTTCGTTGTGAAATTGAATGTGTGTGTCTTCTCAGAATAGGTATCGTAAAACAAAAAGATGACTTCTATTAAAATGTCCAAACATAAAAAACTATTTATGTATGAATATCTACAAATACTGTATTGCTAATTTCCCTACAAGACTATGTAAACAAAGTTTTATACTCTTAACCATTTTACTGTTAATTTCATGTGTTGCCTCTACACATGAACCTTTGTGTTGTGATCAGTCATTTTTTAGGTTACGACCAGAGGCAACATCATGCTGTTTGTGTGAGAGCAAGAAGATTTAACAGAATTTTACTACTTTAAGACAAAGACTTGATTATTGAGTTGATATTTCAAAGCATCTTTGCCCCAGATATTGGCGACGTTAGTGTTACTAAAAGGTATGTGTATTTCCTGTTGAAAAGTCTAAACTTTCAAATGAGATTTCTTAATCCAGACAGAATTTGCTTAACAGGAGAAGTCAGAGCAACGTTGTTGTCATATGTTCACCTTTCTGTTATCTGATGATCTACTCATTGTAGCTGTCTGAATGAACTGCCAGCATGCCTTTATTGAAAATATTCTTCCTTTCTAAAAGATCTTTAACATCTTTTGTCCACACATCTGCACTGCATTTAAAATGCTTCGCTAGCTGGCTTTATGCATCCATCATGGATTAGTGTAAATGTATTTCTGGCTAGCTGACCAAATTTTGTGCATTTCTGTGGAGATATGGGCCTTAAATTTTCTTCATAGTGGTCTTAAAAAAGTCTTATAACATCTTAGATTTGAGTTGATTTCTCAGTATTTTAGTCACCATATTTAGGGTTAAATAGTCTTTTAATTTCATTAGAATTTTCTAGCCACATGATTTTCCCTATCTGCCAAAAGTATGAATAATTTTGGGCTTCCATATATAATTCCACAAACTCCATGATCTTGTTTGAACCAAGCCACCAAATGATTTGTAGTTGCAGTCATGTTGCTATTGGAACCATCTCCTGTGTCCCAGGATATTAAGTAGCAACCGGAATGTTTTTGCTGTGATGAGAACACAGTTACTAAGCAATAAGGTGTTATTGCTGCTTTGTTACTGTTTGATGCCCAGTTTAAAAAAAACCCTTGTTTGCATCTATCACTTCCTAATAACAGGAAGCTACACTCTTTTATAACACACTTTGAAGACAGAAATTGAAGTAGGTAGCTCAGTTGATGTGAAGGAAGGAGTGAGGCATCATGGGAGGTTCAAATTGAGCCACTTCGGAGCCATCAATGGAGGGTGCCAGAGAGCCCCTTTTGTGAATAGGGTCAAAGCTGGGGTGTCACAGGCAGCACCCCCACTATTACCCTCTTTGTTAGTAGGGTTGTATGATAATATCGATCGCGATATATATCGATATTTTCTTTCCTGGTAAAAAATCAATATTCATCTGCAAGTATCATAACATCCAACCTTTCTCACTCATTGCTTGCTTCGCATCAGGTCACCAGGCTTAGAGTGATTCCTTCAGATGTTCAGGTTTAAAAGGTATCAAATTATTCAGAGTAGGTACTTTGTTCACCTTATTTACTTTACAAATGCATGTCAGCTACAGTTTGGACTGTTTCAATTAAAAGAAACATGTTTTCTCACCACTTCTTTGATTCATTTTGTCCAGCTGTCGACTTTAAGTCCATGCCCAACCAGAGCCAGGTATTGTGTAGTTGGTGCTTTTAATCAGTTTTCAGTTAAATTAATTCAATCCAACTTTATAAGAGTAACAAAATGTCACCAAAATCACTCTGTCCCTCTAAAATCTTTCAGAAATTCGCAAAAGTGTATTGAATTGTATTGTTTGGTGAATATCGCAATATATATTGTATTGTGAGCAGAATATCGTGTATCGTATCGTGAGATTATTGTATCACTACAGGCATAATTGTTAGCATCTTACGCACAGTCTCTGTGTTTCAGGTGTTGCTCATCTAAGCTCATGTTGCGAGACGGTTGACTGTTGAGTTTGAGTTGCCTTTGCAGCGACATCACAGTATCTTCTAATGAAAAAAATTTATGTTTCCCTACTGGCCAACACAAAATTAAGCAAGCCTAAAAACAAAATTGCTCATGTAAGGTTACTGCAGCCTGTGGCATTGACATTCATACTTTGCATAGACAGACACCACAAATGGATGAGTAACAAAATAATAAACATTTTTTTGTGTGCAATGGTGGGATTCTATAAAAACAATTTGAGTTCTTGAAGTCTAGAAGTTTTATTATAATTTTCTTAATAAAGCTTAGCACTGCAAAGCTTCATGTAACTTAAAAAAAATAGGATGAAATACAGGATATCATTAGATTACTTAAAATTGTTCATCCTATGCTATTTTCAACTTGTCTCAGAAGTTAGTTTGGATCTGGGATGGATGGAAACCAATAGAGTTTGCTCATTATCGTCCTTGTCACCAGGGTAAATACTATTAGCAGAATAAGCTGACGAAATGTTTTTTTAAATTTTAAATTTTGTTTTTCTCTGTTGTAAGCATTGAAAACATAGAGGAACATGCTAAAAATCAAAGCTTGTAAGGTTTAAAACAGATGGTATGACAAATCTGAATTCTTGGTCAAAATTTCAGCGTCAGAAGATATTCAAATTGATTTTTTTCTATTTTGGAAATTCACTGTTAACTGCAATTGTTAGCAATCTTTGGATGTTTTATTTTTTATGGATCAAAGTGGGAGATTATGGAAGTTTAAATATATTACAATAACTTTAGAGGAAATATTTTTCCTTTTATCTACCTAATAACATCCTACCTAACACATCTGATACACATTTTAACTTTCTAAATATAAACAATCAGAAAGCATCATGGGACTGTAATGTTTTTCACCTGAACTGAAAACAATGTACTTGTTTCTATCCACATTCCTAGGGGCTAAAAACAATGATTTGTTCCATTTTTCAAAGTCAGTATTAGTAGTGTTGGTTATCTATGCTATAGGACCAGAGCCTATCAATATTAAAGTGATGCTTCCAGGCTTAATGTTCTGCAGTGATATGATTTAGCATGTTTAACATAGACATGCTGTCTTAGATGACAGGGAAAATGTTGCTCTCCCTACCCCCAATTTCTCTTGCACTTACAGATGTGCTCAAGCGTACTGCTTTTAATGATGATTTCAAAAGACAGCAAAAATCTGCACTGCTACAAGATGTTGGTCTTGTGAAGTCAGCAGGAGGAGAACCAGCAAATATATTTGGTAGCTGAATTAATCAACAGCTATAATGGCACATTTTGTTGCAATATTAAGCCATCCTAAAGATGGCTGTAATTGATTTGATTGATCATCTCTTAGTTTTAAGGTATTTTATTCATTCTACAATCAATTCATTCATTTAATTAATATATTGTTTTATGTCTGCAAATGCTCTTGAGTTTAAAGGAGCAGCATTATGTAAAATTTACATTTTTGAGCTTTACATCTTGTTATAATGTTATACTTTCATCAAAAATAAACCTGGAGTTTTGCCTTAATTCTTACATGTTTGAGAAGGCCTTTAAGGTCCTGTGGCAACCATTCAGTTGTGCAAAACACCTGGATGGGACAGAGCATCGCCTTGAAAGGCGAAGCTCCTTTTCGTAAGGTTTCCGAGCTTCATCACCTCTTTCCCACATTTCCTCACTCAGCTCCTTCAGATTAGCCAGCAGAAGTTAGCAAATTTCTGGTTGAACTACGCATCACCTGAGCACATCTGAACTCAGCTGAGCTTCTCGGGGCAACGCTGGTAAAAACATTAAAGGGCTAATAGAGGAGAGATGTTGTGATGACTTCCTGAGGGGGGAGTTGCAAAAAGAGCAAGAGTTTCTTAAAGAGACAGAGGCCCAGTTTCACAGGGTTACATCACGAAGTCAAATCTCTTCAGTTATATTTTATATATCATTTCTATAACAACTGTAGGTAAAATATTTGATTGTGCTATAAAATGGCACCACATGCCTGGAAAACACACAACACTGCTGCTTTAATGCATAATTATAGCCGATTTCTTCTGCATGGTATTCCTGGATTTAATAGAAACAGTTTATTTGCACCACTGACTGTAATCCCACTCATTGGAAACATGTAGAATGGGTCCAGTCATGAGCCCAGCAGCTGATGCGTACCTGAGTCACAGTCTTGGTTCTCTAAATGTTGTCTCACAGGGAAAGAAACTGTGTTGCAACAGATGCACCCTGATCAAATACCTTTAAAGTGACCGTTCCACCTCCGCTGTTCACTCAACACCTTGTAATGATGACAAACCGTCTTATTCTGAGCAGTTTCTTTAGATCTTTGGTAAGCTGGAAGATCACGCTGTCATCCTTTGAAGTTTATTCTAATGAAAATGTTGTGCACATGAAAAGGAACTCATTGCAGTATATTTTATGAAAACCCATTTGGGGGCACAGGATCACTTATAGTGACCCTGTTTTTTTGTTTTTTACATTTTACAAGCCCTCCTCTGGCACATCTGGCTTAAACACACAATTTATTGTCATTTTATACAATGTAAAATAAGAGAAATCGCCCTGGTAAACACACCTCTTGAGAATTACATATTCTGTTCTCTATTCTTCCTTTTCATTCTTCAGAATTTGTTATAAAAGAGGCATTTTGGAAAGTTGGTTGCACTGGGTGTGGAAAGTTGGGATGCGTGACTTCATTACAGCCCTTTATCACAAGAATGTCTCAAATCCTCTGGGCCAAGTTGCAGCTGTGGCCATGAGTTGCCCCCCCCCAACACCTCTTTCCTCTCCAATGTTGTCTCTTTTGAAACCTCATCATGTTTGGCTGCATTTGCCTCCTCTCCAGCGCTGTTGTGAAATCTCTAAGCCTTTATCTTTTCCTTCATGACTAGGCTAGCTCAACATCCTGGGGAATTATGAGTTGTTATTCCCATCAGCCAAACGTACATCACCATTGGCGAATTTGTGTTATATCTGCCCTCCACCACTCCTCCGGATCTGGGGCTTATTTTAGCTCGGCAGAGAGAAGGAAAAGGCTCAGACGCGAGTATTTTTAGAAATACGTGGTAATAGGGCTCTTTAAAAAAAAAACATTCAAAGTGTCATGTCATAGCCCTACAATTTGTTTGTTCTGCGGACTTTCCGCTGCATCCTTCAGGGATAATTCCAGTGTGCAACACTAGCTTAGCAGAGCTGGGCATGTCAGCATGGCTTAGGCTGCATGCTTATGATGGACACGTCTGCTGATGTGAGTGGCGATGAGGTAATGTGTTGTACCACACTGCTCTAATTTGGGAGCAACCTTTGACTAACACAAATGCTTCTTTGTCTCATAGCTATAAAAAAGTCAGTTTTACTCTGCAACCTTGAAGTTACAAAGTAAAAAAAAAAAAAAAAACAGATAATTTTATTGGCCAACTGAATTTTCAGGTTTGTTGAGGCCATTATTATCCAATGACTGTTGATCATTTACAAATGATCCTGGGTTTTGAGGAAGATTTTTTTGTTTGTTTTTTGTTTGTTTGCTTGTTTTTGGTGCTATCGGCCAACTCTGAAGCAAAGGCTTGGAAACTCCTCGTCTGTCAGGCTACCACAGTGTATGCCAAACCCACCCCCATCCCCCCAGTCCCAAGAGAATGTAGGCCTCAGCCCAAGCTCTGCGCAGCTCTAATGCTGTAACTGGACAGCCTTCATTGGGTCAAGTGGAGATTTGCTTCGGAATCTAGGGGAGATTTTGTAATGCTCTCACCAACCACCAGTGTGTCAGGATAAATACAAGTTTGAATAATTGGGGAAAAAATGATTCTGTCTTTGGCATAAGATCACAGATTTGAAACAAAATGCAACAGCGTGAAGGCAAGAAGTTGAATGTCAGGAACATGTCTCGTCTTAGTTTATCAGTTTCTTATCTGCATACCTCTGATTCCTTAGACTAGATGAGAACTGTTCTTTGCTGGAAATGTATCTGAGATTTGTGGCCAATTCCTGATCTATCTTTTTTTTAAGGTTTGACCTTCCTATACAGATATTAATCCATTTGTAAGTTTTCTTGACATAAAGCTTCAGTTATCATTCAGTACATTGGATGCAAATGCAGGTAGTGCAGAAAGTGAGGGAGCACATTGTATTCGAGGATTTCACTATTTTAAAATGAAGAGAATTTAAAGTTCAGTTTAATATACCAAATGCAATATTTTATGTTAAATTTATTAAGGAAGTTAGAATTATTAAAATTGCCCGAAACGTTAGCTAGACATAGGCTAGATATGGGCACCAGCAACCTACTAGGGATAAGGGTGTAAGAAAATGGATGGATGGACAACGGCAAATAAAGCAAAGGAAGTGTGTTTGTATTTGTTGAGCATTTGGTGAGTGTCTCCTCACGTTAATTTTTTTTCTTCTTCTCCATAAATCACTGAACTTGAGATGTAATCGTATAGATAGAGCTGGAGCTGAATACAACTGAAAATATCGTTCAGTGTTTGCCAAGTTTTATTTGACCTTTGAGATTTCCAGAAGACTGCCAACATTTCCAAATTCAGCATGTTCCATGATAGGCAAAGGTTGAAAGCACAAAATCGATAAAATAGAGAAGCTCTGGTGACATCTCACATCTTTTTGCACTTTAATGTCTCCGAAAATATCAAACCTTGAGATTTTTTTCTTGAGACCACAAAGTGTTGTTACCTCTGTCTGGTAGCACTATGGTTTATTTAATTTACTCATGGGGAGAGAGAAGAGTAAAATTTTGCAACAAAGGAATGTACATTTTCTCCTGTGTGTTTTATTTATTGGCAAGAGAGAATATACAACAGGAGTTTGGCTTGAGGGAAATAAGCTGTAGAGCAATCCAGAGTGAGGACTTTGCCATTCCACTTAGAAGTGCATTGTAGAACAGTTTTGCATGGCTTTCCCATCCTAAAAAGCCTGAAGTTAAACTAATCATTTGTCCAATTAAACTGTGACTTGGAGGAAGCTCTGCCAGTCAAATCATCCAACCTCACTGCACTGTGTCCCTCTCTCTTTCTTGTGTCCTCTCTCACCAACAGACATAAAAGCGTTCATCATACGGAAACACACAAGTGCCAGAAGGCCTCAAACCTTAGGATAATTGCAGTTCTGCCAACATCCCAAAAGGCTTATAAGGAAGTAGTGAAATCATCAAGCCATCAAAGTATCAAAGAGAACAATGCATGCAGACACCATCACTTGTGTTTATAGACAATGACCTTCCTGACCCATATCCGGCTATTGTTTCCTGGTTGGACTCTGGGCCTCCATCAAATAGGCCACAGAGTCTCCTGCAAATCCTAAGCAGAGTAAAGTATAATGATTCAGATGGTGATGCTGCTATTTTAAAACTTAAGATGCATATTCAGAATATAATCATGAAATGGCAAATAATTGTTTAGTATTTGGCTGACTCTAAAAATAAAATTACATAACATTTCTCAACCCAGATTCTGTGTGGTTTACATCCAGAAGCATGCAGCTGGAGCACTTCTATAGTCAAGCATTGCAATATATTATTTCCAAGTGCTTCTTATTCATACGCAAGATAATATTGGCATTTAAACTTAAAGCCCAAAGACTAAATTTTCATGATAGTTGGCTTTTTCATTTCGAAGATAATGACCCTTTTTACCAACATCTCTAAAACCAAATGCAACGTTCAAGCAGACATTTGGAACGAGAGCAGCACTGGTGCAAAATTAATGACCAGGAATAAAACATGGCATTGCAATACTTTGTTGGACTTAGTTAAGCTTTGATTTGTTGCTAAAATGTTTCTCTCAGATTTCATTTTTAAACAAAGACCCAGTAACTGTGAATCCATAACATAACATTTGCCAAGTAGTAGCTGTAGGTTTCAAATTCTCCTGCCTTTGTGTAGTAATTGATCAATAACATGACTAATTTAAGTAGTAGCAATACAATTAGGAGATCTAACACAACTTTATTGCTGATATATTCTTTTTCCAATGCTGTATAACTCAAATTTTGTGGACTAAAATGAGTCACTCCAACATGACCACTGACTGCTTTCCTTATGTTTAGTTTTTTAGCCAAACCTAGTATGTATGGCAGGATTTATTAAAAGTTTTGTTTCCTATTTTGATTTGAGTAATTCTCAGCTCAGCTCACCAGTCTGCAATTCTTCTTAATCGACACCTCACTGATCTAATGTAGTCATACATTTTGGACGTGACTCATTCCAGGGAAAAATTAAAAAGTATCTCTCAAACTTTGTGAGAAAGTGTCCACCACAGGGGGTATTTTATATATTTCTTTTAGATTTTTTTTCTTTAGAGAATTAAACAGATTTGATTAATCCTTGAGATCTAAAAGATGAAGAGGGTGGCTAAGTTCTAACACTAAATGAATTCCCAAGCTAATGGCTGGCTGGCTGCATAAAACTGAAATCCTGAAGCTAACAACCCATGGGCCCTCTGCTACACTGTGTAAACCCTAATGATGGTATACATAATTTATATTGTGAGTCTATATCAAAAAAACTAAGTGACAAAACACACGGGAAATGACTCAGTGGACCAGATGTGCATTTCTTTTTTGGGGGTTTCCTCTCTTACATTTCCCCTCTCTGTGTCTTTTATCTTTCAGTTTGTATGATCGTTCTGTCTTCAGTTGACAAAGAAAGAAAATGTGAAGATAGGATACATCTTAGCATGCTTTGGCTTCTCTCATTGTACTGTATCTTTTGAAGTCAAGAAGGTAAATAAATGATCAGCAGCTGTATCACTTCATTTACTTTGAAGCAACCAGCCACAAACAAAGATTAGATTTAAATGGTTTCGTTCATTGTAGCATACTGTGCATACATTGTGAAACTTTCAGTAGACCCATTTTGTTTTTATTTTTATGGTCAAATTACAGTAAAGGTGCATTCTGACACCTTCACTCATGCTTAAATTGGGTAATTTGGGTAAATTTGCTAACAGTATTAAAAATATAACATTCTACTTTGCAAATGCACTTTTGCCCAAACTCAATGAGTAATCACATAAAATGATCTCAGTCAACATCAGGAAATTGTTATAATTGGGATATTAATGTTGAATATTGTGATGACAATTGAGCTAAATTTTCCTCACTCCTCTGCAAGATGTTCCCTGAGTTGAGAGGCTAAGCTCATGTTCATTCTTCTAGCTTCATGCTAGAGTGGTTCTAAATTTTTTCTGCCTTCAGCAAACCTTGGTTATCATGCAAAGAAAAAGGTCAGAGAAATAGCTCTGATTCTGTACCTTCTTTCCAAATCAGTTGCATCAGACCATGGAATGTTAAAAATCCTTGATCAGCCGCCATGTCAGAGAAAGATGGACACGTGTAAGGCTTAGTAGTTACTCAACTACTAAGTGATGCGCCCGTCTGTACTAGCTAATGGTTGCTCAACTTCTCCATTAAATTTTTGTCTTTTAAATATTTTATTGTGAATAAAACTCTGCAAGAAGCAGTAGCATGTTGTAGTCTGTAATCATTTTCCTTCTTCCCTGCTGTCATTATGTACCCATGAAGTAGGCTTCTGTTAATCTTTCTGCTGCTTTGAATTGAAAAACCCTGTTGGGCTTTAGAGAACTACACTCTGGCGCCCAAATGTTCAAACGCACACACAAGCTTGGAGTTAAAACTACATCAGCTGGTTTGTGCTTCCACACAGGTTAAAGGTTCTGCTATTTCTGTTGGAATCTAAACTGCTGAATGAATGATCAAATCCTCTTGTGTAATAATTACTGTGTGGTGTGTTGATCAGAACATTTACCAAGTCTGAAGATTTGCTATTGTTGTTCAACACCTTAGTTCTTTTATATGGCCTTTTGGGAAAGCAGCTGGGTGATGCAGTAGATGGTTACTATGCTGTATGGGACTGTTCTTGATCTCCGCATAAGTCTAATTCAATTTATGCATAATCTTGATCTTTAAATGTTATACACATAGATTAAAACATACTAAAACTAAAGTGTACTATCATTTTTAAATGTCCCTAGACGAAAAAATGAAGCCATTGTGAGTTAAATATCAATCAAATATCAAATATCAAACAGGGTTAAATATCAATTAGGATTGCTATCTGAGGTCCTGACCTTTGGGGTCACATTGTTAAGTTTGACTGCTTCTGTAGATAAACTGGTATGAAAGCAAAACACAGGCCCTTCGATTAGTGTTGGTGTCACCATCAGTGTGTGTAACATGATTGAGCTCAGCTGGAACTGAGGTCATATTGATTAGACAACAACCCCGGGCTGCCTTATGATACTATCAATTCTCAACTGTATCAATTATAATTGTGGCAGAAAAAATATTCCAAAGGTAAAGACAGCTTTTGGGATCCATGTACAAACACTGGGAGATTATACCAGATCATATGATGATGATAATTTGGGAATAACAAAAAATTCTCTGTCACTTTCAGGTGTCCAGAAATTTCTCATGAAACATAAAGTAGACTTGTTCAGGTCCACAATCCTCTTCCTGATATCTTGTCAATTTTATTTGATGTTTCCATGATGTCACCCAACGATCCAGTCTGTTTGGGGTGTTGGATAAGAAAATCAGAAATTACAGGTCATCCAAGGATGGGTTTCCAGTTGTCAAATGATATAGATTCCCCTAGAAGTGGCTTTCAAAGTCATCATTACCCAACTTGTCCAATTTGTTTAGATTTTTTGGTGTATAAACTAGATCAGTGTAAATCTGAGTTGAAACCAGGTCAAAAAGTCTTTCTCTCATTTTTTACCAAGACGTCATTGTGACTGGAAAAATATTTCTCTATGCAGTTTGTAGTCTATTAATATATTCAACTGTAAAATTCTTACTCTGTTTCTTGTCTATTAGTTCTCTTGTAGGTTTTCATTATTACTATCAAAAAATGCATTTTTTAAAAATGCATTTTGACATGAAGTCAAAAAAACAAAACAGTTTTAATCACAATAGGAAGACGAGTCCCACATTATCTTTAGGGGCTTGGGTTGTCGCAAGTATTCTGTGGTCGGTAACTAACGTGAGTCTGTTGCAGCGCTATCTGCCAGTCTCTTCACATTACTTCATGGGTCTTTCTAACACAATCTGCATCATAACCAACATGTGCATGTTGGTGTTAGTTCAGTGAGTCAGCTTAGAGGAGGTGGCACTGATGGAGTCGTGATTTTAAAATAATGAACTGGGACGATGCATGTGATACATGGGTTTCAGAACAAAATGGCCAAAATGACTACCCATGAGAGAAGATGTTACATAAACCTCAAACACCCACATTTTCATGTTTTACAGCATTTACAGACTGATGGAAATAAAGATTACAATTTGAAATGTTCTCAGCTAGCTCTGGTATTTTATAATACTGTTTCTTAAACATTTAAGGTTTAAGACTTCAGCCAACTATAAAGAGAAAGTGAACTTCAGGGAGGAAGTCGCATGTGATTTTCCAAGCCGTTCTTTGGTCTGTTTGTGTAACCACAGCGGTACTTCAGTCTCTCGCTCTCTGCCATCTTTTTGGCTGCTACTGCATCTGTTCCTTGCATGAAAGGCAATGTGGTGGATAGCTCACTGCCTTCCTGCTGCTCATAATGGCCAGTGTGTTGTGATAGTGCCCCAAACAAGCAGCTGTTGCAACTAATGTTATTCAGCCCATTCAGTCCATTTCTAAAACTCCAAGGGGAAAGTGAACCAAACCAAGTGAAGGTGACATTTTTTGGCACTGTTTACTGTGCATTTTTTGCACAGTAAACAGTCCTGGGTTCTATTCTGATTTGAAAGACAATAAGATTAGGCCACTTTATACATGAGAAAGTCAAACTTGAAGTATTTGATTCCAGATCAAAGTTCAGTAAGCTAACTCACCCTTAAGTGCTTTGGCTTGTTTGCCAGGTATACCAGATGGGTTTTTTATGATGATGTGTACAGTTTCTTTTAATCTTTAATCTTCATTATAAGTTATTCTTTACTTAGAGCTGCTTTGTTTTCTTAAAGGCTGGGTAAATATAAGCACACAACCTAATCACGACAGTTTTGAAGAAAATTGTTTAACTTGTAGGTTAAAAGCTTTTACAACGTCTCTCGTCTTCATGCAAATAAATATGCTGACTTAGTGGAAGGCAGATGTTACTTAAAAGATTTAAAACTACATAGGTAAAGCAGCCACTGTAGAGCAAAAACATCTTCAAGAACAGTTCATGTTTCCAAATATGTTATAAATTTTGCATAATTGAGATGGATGTTGGGATGCAGTCTGTTGCCAAAAACACTTTGAAACTTGGCTATTAATTATTCCACATTGTAATTAACATTAAACTCAAACAAATGTGAATGTATACTAACAGTTGCTGTAAAACAAAAAAAAAATCATCTCTTCCTCACCTCAAAGAATTAGTATTTGTATCTCTTGGTTTAATTGTATTGAATGTGAATAGGACACAATGGTAGCTATTCACGGCCATAGTGGTAGCCATGAATAGCCTCCACTTCATCCAGTACTTTCTCTGATGTGTAAAATTCTAAGAGGAACTACTGAATAATGTAAGAGCCTCTTGCTCTGCCACACCGTCTGCTTTATTTGTCTAGCTTGAGTTATGGGTTGAAGGTATCTGGGAAAAAGAAGGATAGAAATTGATTATGCATGTTTGACGAAAACACTGCAGGACTTGGTAAAAGCAAAACACAACACCACGCATACTATTGACCTGGTTGGATGGGGAAATAAGTCTCAGCGACACAAACCCTGATTGTTGCCAAAGAGGATAAATGGCTTTAATAGAGAAAACTCCAGGCTTTATTCCAGAGGGATAGGCATTGGACATACATAATGACTCATCTGGATTCAAGGGATTTCTCCGTGGGGGGGAACTTCATCCCAAATAAAGGGTCAGTTTTGTTTAGCACAAAGTATGTAGCTGTGATGTAAAAGTGATCTGAATGTGTGAATATGTCTGCATCTTCCCACCCCTTTTCAGGCTTGTAAGGGTGTCTCCGATGATTACATACTGAAGTCACTTTTTGTTGTTCACGCTCATTATGAATGATTTCGGAAATGATTCACTAGACATTAGCATTCATCTGGTAACTATGATGTCGGTCGTGGTACTATTGTTTTTGTGCAACTTAACGATCTACACCAAACCAAAAGGTTTTTGTTAAAGAGTTAAATCTGCAAGCTTTTTTCTTTAAAGTTCGCATAGTAACAGGCCTAACCCCTTAAATGGTCTTTCCTTTCATAACTTCTGGATATTGGCAAACACACCATCCAAAGCTAGCATAATACTGCATAGCCAGCGCTGTTGTCTGAGATTCTTTATATGGACACATGTGAGAGTAAGACGGTGGTATAAAAATCTTTCTCACGTGCAAAGGCTTTTCTGTGCAGAGAGAGTGAGAGTGCTTATTCTGTTATGTTATATAACACCTCACAAGTCTGTATCATTGCAAATAGCTTTTTTACATTAATAAGGGGATTAGGATTGATATTCAACTTAGCTGTAAGGGGGAAAAAATGGGTCTCTGCTCAGTCACAAGTCAGGAAGATGAGGCTCAGCAGTATGGAGAGCTTATCTACTTTAATGGACATGTCTGCAGCAGAGAAGGCTGCAGCACCATCCATGTTTTCTTGCTTGGTCGCATTGGTAGCATTACAGTTCGGAACATTTTCTAACCTTGTTAGAATAATAGAAATTAAGAACAACTTGGAAAAAACATTAAGCAGTCCTTTAAGTTCTTGCTGCAACTGAAGACAGGCTAACTTTGACTTAAATCATCATAGAAAATCCATCATATCTAAGCTTTACTATCTGTTGTTTTGAAGGATATGCCATATCTTCAGGTGTTTGTCTGATTGTTATGTAGTGGGACAAATGGGACAACATTTTGCTTCTTAAACGAGAAGATTTGTTTGTATTTAACAACTTAATGTCTTTACTACACTAGGAATTAAAGATGTATTTCTGGACGGGCCACCTAGTACGATAGTTTTCACCATTCAGTCCACCAATGACCACAGTTATCTTATATCTGGCCTTAATCTAAACAGTAAACCTTTTATGTATGTGTTTTGTTTGCATATTTGAATGCATGAAAGAATCGCATACTTTTTAATCAGAGTTCATAAACCTGTGAGATTAGACTAGACCCCAGAGTGTAAAAATCCTGTTTGATGTAAACTGTGCATGAGCTCACTCTGTGTAAATGAGTCACTGCTATAAAAATCCACACCATGCCGCCCTGGTAGGATAATCAGGACATAATGTTTCTCTTTATTGTATCAGAAAATATTATTTTTTCTCCTTTTTTTACATCAAGGGGGAATTTATATATTGTAAACACATTATTCTGGTTTTGTTTTATATTAAGCAATATTTAACTTTGATGTGCAAGTCCACCTGCCTCAAGTATGAGTCATCAGAGTCCCATCAAAGGATCTGTTGGGAGTTAAACATTTGGATACAGAGTCTGAAGTACAGAATAAAATCAGACATCTCACTTCTCAAATTCTAATTAAAATAGATAAAACAGTGTGCCACATATGGAGGCCTCAGTCCTCGACGCAGGTTCGATTCCTGCGACGGCCACATGTCTTCCCCTTCTCTCATTAACCACCTTCCTGTCAACTAACTATCAAATAAAAGCCACTAGAGCTGATAAAACCTTTAAAAAAGAAATGGGTAAAACAATTCGGAGCACCATTGTTTTTTTAACGTTTGTCATTTTCACTCTCATTAAACGATTCCCAGGGTTTCTTTCCAAACAACCATGAATACTGAGTGCATCATGTGGAACCATGTTTTAAAAAAACTTTAATAAGAGAACAAGATGAATCTGGAACCAGAAGAGCTCTAAATGTGGCTGGAGTCTGTTTTCCATCCAACATCAGCTCATTTGGCCTCATCCTAAAAGCTGTAAGATATTTTGCCCTTGAACACAAATACAATTCAGGGCAGTTGACATGGTTTTCCTGGCCAGTAAGCAACTCGGAAATTATGGCCCATGATTCATGAATTATGATTCATAGTTGTCAGTGTGTTGCACACAAAGGAATGGAAAGTAAAGGGTGTGGATAAGGATTCGATAAAGATGTCACTTACTAAGTAATTGTTATCGCATGTCAAAAGTTGACACTTGTAATTATAGTCAGAATCCACATGATTTGATTGTAATTCACTTTGGTCAGAAGGAGTAAAAATTGGCGTAAATAGCTCAAAATTGATAACTTGATGAGGGTCAGTAAAGTTTTTGAGAATAAAGTTAAGACATTTATGCTACTAATGTTGCATCGTCTTCTTCTGTGATGTTTGGTGATCCACAAATTGGACACATAATGAATAATGTCTGTTACTGGAGGGAAGCCAACAGGAGCTTGTGTTGCAAGTCTTAAATGTTGATATTTCCTGTATAAAGAAAGTATCTCACAAAGCAACTAGACAGCTGTAGATGGCATGACTTTGTTTGGCTAATTTCACAATTGAAAGACTGAAAACTTTAAACTGTTTGTGTCAGAGCATGACATAAAAATCCCCCCAAAAATGTAACGTACTATACAAGAACTTTTATTTTAAGATTTCTAATTATTATTTAAAATCTAAAAAATCAATAGTCATTCAGATTAAAATTAAACTTACTTTAAGATGCTTACAAATTCCTTGATAATGTCCCCTTTTTCTTTTCAGTACATTTTGCTTGGCTGTTTTTAAGTAGTCTGGACTGCAATCAAATAATAATTAATCATCTATAGTTCAAAGTGATTATCATCATTAATTTTGGGGCTTTAAAGTAAGAAACCTAGAACTTTTTGAAGATGAATTAAAAAAAAATCTCAATGGATAGTCCATTCATTTTCTTTACACCCTGGTCCCTTAGTGGGGTCAGGAGGGTTACTGATGCCAATCTCCAGCTAATGTTCCAGGCGTGAGGCAGGGTCACCCTGGACAGGTCACCAGTCTGTGGCAGGGCAACACAGAGACACACAGGACAAACAACCATGCACACACACTCATACCTAGGGACAATTTGAAGAGGCAAATTAACTTCACAGTCATGTTTTTGGATTGTGGGAGGAAACCAGAGTACCTGGAAAAAACCCCCACTGTGCACAGGTGGAACATGCAAACTCCATGCAGAAAGACGTGCTGGGAATCAAACCCAGAACCTCCTTGCTGCAAGGCAGCAGCTGTACCAACTGTGCCACTGTGCAGCCCAATGGATAGTCCATGTATACATATTTCCATAACTGACTGGTCATAAATGCCAAGTGGGGAGGAGCGTGTGAGGGGGAAGAGAAGTGCAGCCTCAACTTTCCCAGAGGCTCATGCAAGCGTCAGTTTGTGTTATAAATCATTCAGAGACTCTCAGAAGGGACACAATACATTTTTATCCCTGCTCTCTCATCCCTCCATCCTATCGCCCTGTTTTATTATTGAATACAGTTCCTTTGAGCACACAGTCTGCCACACGGCTCCATCAGAATCAACGAGTGGGCAAGAGGTTGGAGGCTTAACTAAGAGCTCAAGAGAAAAGGGTGTAAATCTAGGTGAAAAGGAGGGGGAAAAACATCTAATTTATTCAGAGTTCAAAGAAAAGTCACAGGGTCATTACAGAGCTAAATAATGAATACGCCTCAAAACTGTAGGGCTACTTGTAGGGAGTTTGTTTCTGTTTTTAGGCCAGTCTGTGTTGCAGAAAGGTCAACTCGTGTTCGCTGGTAACACTGAATGCTTCACCACCTGCTTGTCAAGACAAAAACGGCGCAGTAGCTGACAGCGCTCTTCTGTCAGGACAACTCGCTCAGATTTGATGCGTCTTTGTGAATACATTGCGTCCGTCTGTGTGGCTGAAGGAGAAACACTGTTTGTGCTTGCTGGTGGGTGAACAACCGAAAGGTTGTGTTTGTCCAGATTGTTGTGATCTGTCATTGAACATTAATAGGAGGTTCATGAAGAACGTGCTCAGCAGCACACAGAGGTCAAATGGTTTTAGGTAAAATGTGTAAAATGGTTTTAGGTGGAAGCTCTGATCTTTATGATCCACAGCATAAATAAGAGCATAAACAAGTAGAAAACAACAAAACAAAGATAAAATATAACACCTGAAGTCTATTACTTCCTAAAAGCTGATAGAGTAACTGGCAGATACTGAGGGGATAATGACCACTGACAAATACGAAGGAGATTTTTAATGCCAGTTGAGTCATTTCACAGTAGTTATATGAAAGCACTACATGTGTTTGCACAAGGCGAGTATCACTTTTATCTCTTGTTTTATTAACCATTCAATGTAAGAAACGTTTTACACAAAAAGCTAAATGCAGCTCTGATAAGAGTGGATAGAAGGCAAACATCATTCTGTTGTGTGGCGTATTTGCCAAACATTTCCATGAGCTCATAGAATTTCTTGTCAGTTTCACTGGATGAACTATAGAGCAAAGCTGCCACTAAAAACCACTTCCCCCCCCATCAACTATGTTTTGTTTTTTATAGTCTGACAAATAAGTCACAAGTAATTTTAGTTATATTTGTCATTTACTTCACTCAGCAAAAAAGTGACTCCTCTAGTAAAACCTAGCACAGTGTTATTTAAGTTAAAGACTCAGAATATTCAGTATGTTGTGAACACCATAAACAATATATATGGTATGTAATTTAACTGTAGACATATAGTGTCCCAAGGAAATATTTCTGTAAAGAAACTATTTACAAAATCCGAAAAGATTTTTACATAACATCACCAACATTACTATTGTCGATACATACTTATGAGAAAAAAGTGGTTATGCGTAACTCTACAGGTGTCTTGGATCTTGTGCCAGTTTCTCTTCCTGGTTAATGTTGGTTTGACAAATATTTAAAGTCCACATTCAACATTTTCTTTCCTGTACGTAATAAAGAGACATCTAACCAGCTTCTTTCTTTCTTTATTTCTTTCTTCCCCATTAAACCTCAGGAACAGTGTTATTCCAGTCATGAGGGAAACTGACAAAACTGCAGTTCTGGGTTTATTCTGAGGAGAGTGGAAAGAAGAGGGAGACTGAGGATAAGCTAACACATCCTGTCACACGTTTCTTACCGGTAAGTCGTCACACACCTCATTCTCTGTTGCTTTTGCTCTCATTGTCTTTGTTATACTCATCCTGTCACTTACTTTTCACCACTGTAAGCAAACATTTTACCAACCAAGGTTTTTGTACTGATGCATGCTCACACAGAAATGCTCTTCTTTGCACAGTTACATAAACAAGCAGGAACCACCCTTATATACTGGGTCCTGGTTTGCTTTGTGTTGAAAGCTCAATGCTCTGCTGGCTCTCTAATGTGCAAACTATTGCAGCACATTTTCATAATTGTGTCTCAAATTTCTATTTTGCAAAACCACATCACTCATTTCTATTTGCCTGATAAATGTAGTTTGTTTTTTTATTGAGTATAATAGTTAGGTGATCTTAAAAGATTTTGGGGATTTTTTTAAAAGTCAGAATTCGATACTTTGTTTTTCTTTAGGTATAGTTTTGCTAAATAAACTCCGTATTGTAGCAAGTGATGAAAGCCTGAGGTTGATCCATTGTTTTCGAGATCTTTTTGATTTGAGCAATAAAATCTGTCTTTGGTGCACAGAGAACCTTCAGCGATCGTTATAATTTGACCAAAAGTCAAGTGTTTGCATGTGTGTGCAGGGCTGTTGGCAACCCTTCCTGCTCTGCTGAATCACATGCTGGTTGGTAAATAAAGATTAGAGAGATTGTAGTTGGACGAATAACGACTCTGCAGGCATAAAAGTTTGTTTTCAGGTGTATTGTTTTTTCTTAGCAGATGGCCTGTTAGTTAAAAATTGGATAGTAGAGTTGAATAATTATCCTCTGAAAATGTTGGTGATATAACAAAGGCTATCATGAGTTGAAAGAGAAAAGTAAACATTTGCTAAGGTAATTCTGGTAAGGTTCACATACAGAGACTTGTGTTATACTTATTTATTGGTTTTATATCAACATAATAAAATTCACAACAGTGCCTTGATTCAGGCATTTGCAAAGTTCCAGGCCCATCCTTTATTAAAGGCATTTCAATCAGGGCTGTATATATGAACCAACACATGCATCACTTTTTAAATGGATGTATATCTGACTCATCATACAGCTGCAGTCAAACTCTCTTGCTCCTGCTGATGCTCCATGTGTTGAACTTTAAGTTAGTGCTGTGCTAAGACTATCATGTCTGCTTTTTGGTTTAATATGATTTTACAATCCTTTCACTTACAACATATATAATATTTGATGTGAGGGAAAAAATCCTTGCAGTTATCCTAATTTGGGAGTGTATGACCAAAGATAAATCATTAAAATACCAGCAGGAATGGTTATAAAACAACAATTTTAAAGAAGTGCTTCATTGCTCTAGTGCTAATAAAAACTATTCTACTGATTTATATTTCTACATTTGATGGGTATAAATACTTTTTTGTCTACATTTTTTTTAGGTAATATCTAAAAATCTTATTTTTAAATTTTTTAAAGTCTTTTCACACCAATGAAACTCCTTTTGTACATACTGAAACCTTTTTTTTATATTTTGTGCAGTACGAGAAAGAAAGATAACCGAGTTTCTGCAGCAGCAGTAGAGCAGTGACATTTGAATAGAATGACTGTGCCATTCCACACGTGCCAGATAGTTTGTATTTGTGTAAATTTCAGAATAAGCTGACTTCACAATTCATTCTGAAACAGCTGTTTCACATGTACTGCGTTTAAATTTCCTCCTCGTTAGCAAGCTGGTATTGTGCTTAAAATAAACTTTTTTTATTATTCATAGAGTAACGAGGCTGACCCACTTACTGTAACGCAGAAGCCACACACATTCATACGCAAGCATACGTCACACACACACACACACGCAGTGCGCTCTGAGGACTTTGATTTCTTCTGAGATGAGAGACTGTCTGCTCACAGTATTTATGATACAGAATTATTGAAGTGCACATTATTATTATTATTATTATTATTACTGAAAGTGTGTTTGATCCAACCACTCACTGACTAACGCACAGAGAAAACCTAAAGTCCTAAGCCTGCTCTATAGAATGCCATGGTAGGAGTTAAGGGAGCTGGATTATTACGTAATTCTTATGCTTTCACTTTGACACACATAAGTCTCATAAACTTCATCAGCACAGTTCTTTCCCCCCACCATTACTGATTAGGTCTGGCAATTTGAATCCCAGTAAGAATTCCCACAGTCTGTCTAATTCCTGTTTGTGTGTAAAGCTGGGAGGGGGTTGGCCTAAGCTGATAAACCCCCTGGCCATGCAAACCCTCACACACACACACACACACACACACACACACACACACACACACACACACACACACACACACACACACACACACACACATGCTTGTGTGTTCTCTCTATATATCTCAGCTGTATCTGTGCTAATGTATTTCTTTCCACTCTGTACATTGAAATGTGTTAATATTAATGTTCATGCTTCTAAGTGCATTAATACTCTGTGATCACAGACACTCCCTGTCAAACAGAACCTCAGAAAGAGGAATGGATTAAATGAATGATGAAGGAAGAAAAACATTTTCTTTATCTTTCTTTTTCTTGTTTAAGAAAAAGGAAGATTAAAGGGGAAATCTTAGCAAAGAGACATGAAAGAACTGATGAAGCGCCGACACCAGCGGGATAAGATGGGAGTTTTAAAAAAACCTTTTACGCATCCAAGTTATCAATGTATTCAGATGCACACATTGTTATCAGATAGTTTCCTCCCTTTTGTTTCGCTGTGTGATTGTCTTACTAATTTGGAACTTGTATGTGCTTTACTTGCAATGAAAGGCATTTTAAAACAACAAAAATAAATGTTTCTGGTTATTAGTTAAATTCTAAATTTGGCAGCAATAGATCAAAGTTTACAAAAAATTTTTACAATAAAAAAGATTTTTCTATCTTTTAACTATGAATCTTTGAAAAGTATCATTGACTCTTAATTGAATCCTTCATTTATTCATTCATTGTATTGTAGTTCTTTCTGAAAACTTAACACATTATTATGTCTGGAGAAAACTACAAAACCTACAAAAAGAGGCCCTGCTGAGAGGAATTTAAAGCTTTTATATTTCTGTGGGAAATAAAATGTTATCCTTAGTTATTTTCAATCAACTGCTTTGTCATAAAAAACTTTATGTTAGCAAGGTTTTTGTTTTTGTGAGACTTGTTTTATACTATATTTGAAGCAATGTAGCCGAATGCTGTAAATGTAATGTACAAGATTTGCATGCCAGGAAAAAAGATGAACTAAAATTAAAGGTAAATTAAAACTGTAATAAAGATAACTTACCGTACTGCTTTGAATAATTTAAATAAACCTGAAATTTTTATTCACAATTGTCTAAAAAGGTCTTGCATTTAAATCATTTACTTATACAGAGAAATATTTTCTCTGCATAATTAGCAAAGATAAAACAATATGATATCTAAATAATCAGGCTTACTAATCCATGCCCACAATAAACCTGGTCTTTTAATAACAATCTGGCATATCAATTAGTGTAGCACAAGAGGCTTAGAAAGGAGGAAGTATCTGTATGTTAGATCATGTTTATGCATTTCTTATGTGAGCATATTGACCCACATTTAACACATGGATGCTTTCATGTACATGCATACATGTATAATTACTGGAATGAGGCTGAAGTTAATCTTTGGTTGTTTTATTTTGAGCGTGCATCTAACGTAACGGTCGAAAAGGATTTTTTTCACTAGTTTGAGAGGAGCATCAAGTTTATGAATTATTTTTAAGTTGCATCATAAAAAATACAGTTTTGGATGCATGTTTGATGCAAAACATCATGCCATTTCGGGATCAATTATCTAATCTCCTCTTTACAGATTAAAGTTGATATGTTGCATTGTATGTAATGGATCATTGCAGAGACTGCAGTAATCATGCACATACAAACCAAATGAAGATGAATAATGTGGACTTAATTTTTTATTGTTATTTTTTTTTGGGGGGGGTATTTATTCCACAAATCCACAGTTTCTGGCTACACCTCTGTCACTGCACTCTAGAGCAGGGCACACATTTTGTGAGGCCCCTGACTGCAATTTAAAAACGTTGGATGACGCAGACAGAGACCATTTATTTTTAGTTTTCTGGCACAGTTATTGCCAACAAATTAAAATTTTGTTACGTTGGAAAGTGTTGGGCACAACACAAAGCTTTCATCTTTTAATAACCACACTTTTTACATTCTCTTTAATTTATAGTGGAAATGACTGCACTTATTGTAACCAAAACTAGTTTTGTTTAATTTATTAAGTTTTTCTAAAACTTGATTTTAAGAAATCTAAAAAGACTGACTCAAATCTTGTTCTCATTGATGAGATTAAGCTAAAATTATTTATATTTATTTCAGTCAACCCCAAAATAATTTTTCTTCTTTTTATATATGGCAGATGTACAAAACCCCACAATAATTTACACATCCTTTTCCTGCAGAGACTCTGACTACTTTATTTTAGATTTAAGTATTGCATTCTTAGTTTGATGTTGGGCAGCTTAAAAAAAATCATCATATAATTGTTTAATTTTAAATTTTCATTATTATGTTTTCCTAATTCCTTTGTTTTGACTAGATTATTTTGGCCCCCGTGACAAAAAGACACCACTGCTGTAGAGTCAACAACATAATAAACTATTAGAAAATGTTACTTCCCCTTTGACACTGAATAAAACAATAAAATGGAGTCCCCACAACACTGTCATTTTTAGGGGGTTGCCATTGTCATAGTATGATTTTGATCATCGGAAATCTTTATCCTGACAATAGAGATAATACAATAATGCCTATCCCCACTGGTATTTTGTGGGCAGCTCATACAGTTGTGTAGTAAATAAATCACACAGCACAGATTTAATCTGCCTAAGCTATTTGCCTAATCAGCTCTTTTAGAACAATACTCTTCATAGATTCAGACACGTGCACACACACACACACACACACACACACACACACACACACACACACACACACACACACACACACACACACACACACAAAGCAACATTCTTTACTGGACTGGTAAGAGCTTTTACAACCTGTTACAACCTGTTGTCGCCAAGTTGCATCACTTATCAGAGGAAAGGAGAGGAGGAGCATTAGCAGGTGGGATGAAGCATCTAGTGATCACATAATGTGATGAAGCTGTGTGTCTGTCTTTAGCAAACTTAACTTTTTTTTCTTTCATTTTATTGCTTCCTCAAATCTGAATGAAAACGTAACACGAATAGTAATTTCACAAATAGTGAAACAGTTAGACAAATTGCAGTGTATTCATGTGTTCAGTTGTGCAGCGGATGTGTGTTTCATGAGGAGAGAGTTGAAATTGATGTTGAGCCAGTTACTATCTGGAGAACTGAAAAAGGAGAGATGAGAGGAAGAGAGGCTGATGCAACCAGAAGACAGACAAATACAGGGTAACACAAACGGACACACTGCTTCGTTCCTCAGGTCAGCAAATAGACAATATGTTTGTACACATTGTGAAATAAATACCATTCAGAAAAAGATGCAAGCATTAGAAATGTTTTGCTTGAAGGTATGTCCATGTTTGTGTTTCTTCAGTCCCTGTTGTACCAGCTTTAAGCAGTTTTTTTTCTCTGTTTTTGGATTTTATGTTTTTTTTTAATAATTCACTGAGAACACAGCAAAGCTCTTTTGGGTGATTTACAACTTTCTTGTCTGCTAAATAAACATTTTTAAGTACCTGAATTACACAAACCTTTAAAAATGCTTTAAAAATAAAAAAAAAAATCATCCCATTAAGATTTTTTTTTTAATCATACAGTATTTTAAAAAAAGTTCCAATTGTAAATATTGAAACTAAATGATGGTATCATTCTTTGATATCTTTACAACTTTACTATTTTACTCTAATCTGTCACTTAAAAGGCACCTGGCACCACCAGGACCTCTGACCACCACCCAAGGTCAATTAAATTAATTGTGATTAACAAATCATCTGATGACCTGAATTTTCAGATTGTACACTTGATTATATACCAGCCCTGATCAGTATGCTTAAGAAAGTTTACATGTCAGATCTGTCATTTTGTTCATTTTGAACTAATAAGAGCCTGTTTAACTGCAGAGCTGTGTATCTCCATCTGCTCTCTTCCACAAACACACACAGATTTAATGCCAGCAATTCACATTACATTTGTTGAGAATCTTGTTTAGTGATGAGCAAATTAATGACACGCCAGTCTAAACATGTCATTAAATTAAAGCTTCTTTAATATTAAGTAGGGCATTAATGTTAGCCATAACCTGTCTTGTAAATGAATGAAAGAGATGTGCTGTAATTCTTTTAGATGTGTTTTATTTGTAAAGATTCCATAACTGAATGATTCTAAAAAGGTTTTATACTTTTTTTTTTGTCATTTTCACTGACATAAAGAGACGGCTCTCTAACTTTGGGTTGTTTTTAAGAAGATCATTGTACCATGGGCAAAGTTGAATTTTTTTTTTTGATTACAGAAATGATACTAAGATTAGTATCAGCAGGTCGAGCTACACAAAAACGGTGATAGGAAATTGGCCACAAAATCAGATTAAAAGAAACTTTTTCCCACTCGGAACCTCAGGACGGTCATCTTTGTGCGTCTGGTGCCACTGAGGCAAACTGCACCAAACCTTGCCTTTAAGACTGATATTTCTGGGATGAGTGTGATGGCATATATCCCTTTAAGGCCAGAGGATTAGTATGATGCTGATGCTTAGTGTCTTGGCCTGTGTGTCTTGTCAGCTTCCTCTGTGTGGGGCCATCCTTTGGAGCCAGATTTGCTTGCTGCATCTGGCTGATGTGCAGAGAGATTTCATGGTAGAAAGAAAAAGAACGAGAGAGACTGGAATCAGAGAGATGCCGTGCGACTGCGCACATGTGTGTGTTGCATGTGCAGTGGAGCTAACTGGAGCAGTTTGTCCAGGACGCATACACGCTTGACGGCCTGGCTGCAGCCTTGCAAAACGCAACACTCTGTGTTGCTGTAAGGGAATGCATGCACATGTACAACTGATACCCACTGTGCATGTGCGGAAGTGATGAATTCATGACTCAACATCAGCTGTCAAGCTTGTGCGTTTGTGTGTATGTCTGCCCAGCACGACAAAGCTTCATCATCATGACTGTCTCGTTTTTTTAAAATCACCTTCCAACTGCCTGGACTCGCTAATAAAAACACTTAAAGTACAGACACGTACAGGCATATTTTTAAAGAAACCGAGACATTTGTTGAGTTTAACATGGAGTTTTTCCCCCCAAAACATGCATGGAATAATGAAACGTTGATGAGGTTGTTTTGAACTGTGTTCCCAGGTCTAGCTGGCCAATGCCGGGCCCGTCGTGGATATCTGGTGGCGGTAGCGGCAGTGTGTATGCGATAGCGGTCACCGGCGCCTAGCCCGTGTCCAGCCCATGATGCCGTCATCCACACGGAAAGGAGTGCCGAAGGATCCCGACCTGGCTGACCTCTTCTTCAAAGATGACCCAGAGGAGGTCTTCTGTGACCTGCATGAAATCGGGCATGGCAGCTTCGGAGCTGTCTACTTTGTGAGTGCTGTCCTAAACGTTTATCAGTCAAAACAAGGAGTTCAGCCTTTGTTTAAGTTCTTAACTGATCAATGTTGCATCTTAATATTATTTCTGATTTAATCCCTATTTTCCATCTAAAAAACCTTGAGAGTTTTGTAGCTTAAAGTTTTGGCAGTAATGCAGTTTAAAAATAAATGGCTGCTGATACAACTTTTTAAAGCTTAGCGTAATATACAGCTTGGTTGAAACTCTTTACAACATGAGGGAGCATTAATTCACATATATACCGTTAAAAAAAAGCTAGTTGCTTTACACAACCATTATTTATTGTTAACATATGGATTTAATTAATCTGTAATGACTCTTAAGGTGTACAATCATCCCTTCCCAACACATTCTAGGCTGCCTTTAATTTTAATCGTCACTAACTACTCATCAGGCCTTTGATTTTAAAGCTGCACGGAGGCGAGATGAGAGAATGTTGCATCTCCGCTCTTTCTTCTCCTCTTACGCATCTTTTTTCTTCACCCCATCCCACATTTCAACCTCAGATGTAGAGCCGGGGCGATCAGCCCCCCTGCATGGTAAACAGCCGTCCTCTTTACATGGAATAAGTGAAGTAGATGAAGGGGCTGCATTTTCTTTACTGCTATGACTTTGCCATCTTTTTCTTTCCACTGTCAATCGCAAACATGTACAAATAACCAACCATCCATCACATGTTAGACAAATAATGTCCAGAGCTGCTTTCACTTTAACTTTCTTCCAGCTTAATAAAAGTTGGGGTGATTTTCAGTAATCACAATTATCACAGATCAGTAAACAATAGTAAACAAAAACACAAACAGTTAGTAATAGGAAACAAGTACTAAGCAAAATTACATTCTTACAGCTCTCTATATTTAATTTAAATAAAACATTGATTTTCTATATATATTTTTTAAAATTATTATTTTATTTCTAAGAGTGTAACTCTTGTTACAAATCCTGATAACCTTCTTTCAAAAGAAAGGGTATGTCTGTAATTTATAGACAGAAATGTGCAGTTATTTGCAGCCACTCATTAACCTTAATAGAGATAATTATAATGAGCATATCTGTATTTTAGACAGATCAGAACTTCTCTCATTAATATTTTAGCATCTGCATAGTCATAGGACAAAGATTTTAACATGAAAATCAAAGTCAGTTTCTAAAATAAATCTCTTGTGGAAATAATGTCTTTGCTGAAAATCCACCGCTGAATGAAATGCAGGTCATCTGCAAACATGGGAGCTGCAAAACCTGGAGCACTAATAATGTGCTGGGATTACTGTAGGTTAATGGTGGTGGAGAAGCACAAGTTTCTATATGTATGTGCATTTTTTCTGTTTTTAGGAAAATGCTTCCATGATAACAGATGTCTATATTTTCTGTGCATAAAATCAAAGATAAACTCTATTGAGGAAAACGGTTTTATATCCAGACCATTTGGGTGAACAGTGAGGAGATTAAACAGTTATTAAGGACTAACTCAACCCCACATCTTCTCCCTACATTCTGGGTTTACAGCCTTTATGAAAATATTAAGTTTCATTTCAGTTTCGCATCATTTTTTGAGCACACTTTTACTGATGGTCAATTTTAGGGATGACATTTAAAAAAACAGCAACATAAAAACGGCTGTATCTGTTTTCCGCTGTCATTTGAATCAGAAGAAAATACTGATTTATTTGTTAGTGAACTGAAGCTAAGATGGGGTTTCACACTTGGCTCTCCCTTGGGCCAGATGCTTCCAAGGTTAACACCACAGGGTTAAGTTGGTCATGTTGATCTGGGCTGACAGCTCACACACTTTACAGTAGCTACAGAGAAACCATGTGGCTCGCACCTGCAGGTTTCCCCGATTTACAAAGCAGGAAGCTGTTGTCAGGTGGAAATTTGTTTACTTTCAAATGAGATGCTCTGCTGAATCATTTTGAGGGAGAAAATTGATGTATGCTGTGAGATCCTTTTTATGGAGGAAATGTATCTGGTGATTCTATGTAACTCCCCACAGTAATACACAAAGTTAATGTTCAGGAAAAACTCTAATCTTAATCTAATGCTTATGTACATCCAGCTGTTTACAGCTGATGTTTACATTAATTTGATTGATGTAAAATTTTACTAGGCTTCTTTAGTCTTTAAAAAAATCTTACATTTCTTATTCTCAATATTAGGCTTCAAATTATAAACCAAATTATTCATACTAGCTTTTTTTCTATTTTTTTCTACTATTGCTTCCTCCTTCGCATCATAAAATGACTCCTTCATGTCATTATGAGCTATAATAGGTTTATTGTATGCTGTTACAATTAAAATATTGTTATATTGTCCATAACAATCTCATAATAAACAGTCAATTTGACAAAACAGGGATTTTAGTTGGCTAAAACCTATCATAAGTAACAATGTTTTTTGTTTTTCATTTATTTACCTTTACAATTTTTCAAAAATAATTAACTTAATATTCAGTGGTTTCATGGCTATAAAATGGCATGACAAGGTAATGGTTGGATATGAACTGGTCAAGGAGTTACTTGACCACACCCGACAGAAATCACTTTACTTCCTGAAACAGCATGTTGCAACTTTACGCTGTTCTTCCTGGTTTTCTCCCTGTTGTTGGCAAAACGTCTTATGACCAAGGCGTCCAAAAAAAAAGAAATCTCAGAATTCAATTCCACTTATCTATTTGGTGTTAGTTTATAGCATCACAAGCCACTCTCCAAAAGAAACACATTACAAACACATTACATATATTATCAATCAGACCAATCATATGTATAGATTCAAATTAAGTTGCATACTTAGTCTATAATCTTACAAAATTATGTATTTTAGGAAGCCCCACAAATTGTATTAAGTTATGGATATTTTTCAACAATACCTCCTGAGAAAGCATGTGGTTATAGTGTAAAAGCAAATAATCCCTGTTTAACAGGAAGTAACAGGCTTAGTGTGAGCATCAATCTGCTGGGGCTTTGAGAAAATACAGCAGATCCACAAAACTATTCCAGCAAAGCTATGTTCACAGTTAGTGGCATCATCTAGGAAGAAAGAAATTTGCTAAAAAGAATAGATGTAACTATTTACAGCTGTTTGCCATGGAAATGGCTTTTTCCATGGCAAACTCTAGGCTCTTCACAGAAAGTTAGGTAGTTCAACACAAATGACAAGGCAAGCTAAAAATAATTCAGAGATCCTCTGATTTCTTGCTGCCTGTACCCCTTTGTTTTCTCTCAAATTTGTAATCTACTCATTTTTCCTTTCAGGCCCGTAACTCCTACTCCAATGAAGTGGTGGCCATCAAAAAGATGTCCTATAATGGAAAACAGACCACTGAAGTAAGAAAATATTCACAAAGTCAAAACATGTAACGTTCGAATGCTCTGATGCAGTTTAGTGGTTTTATTCTTCCAACATGTTGCAAAAATCTGAAGTTTGAAGGGGAAATTTTATATGACAAACATCAGCTAACCTTTCCTTGTGACATCGAGTTTGGAGTTGCATAAGATTCCCAATCTGCATTCTGTTTGAACATAGCACAATAAATTGTCTGCTATAAAATACCTCCTGAACGAACTAAATAAAGTGAAAGTGTTTATTCTCCAAAGCTTAGGATGAGCTGTTGTCTACTTTTTCTTTCCATGTTCTGTTTAGGAACCTGTATTTACAGCCTGTAATGACGGCTTTCGCTGTAGTTGAACTCAAGCCCTTATTCAGTGGTTTTGGAAACTTTCTTATTTTATAAATGAATGACAGTGATGCGATTGTTTCAGGGCTGTCGCCTGATGTTTTCAGAATATTTTCAAACCCAGTCCAAGATTTATTCTGTATTTTCTGTTTGTTCTGGTGCAGCGCAATCAATTTATAGGAAATGTACCTTAACATTTGTGTGAACAAACTTTTTTTTTTTTTGCAGAAGTGGCAGGACATCATTAAAGAGGTTAAGTTTTTGGGACAGCTGCGACACCCAAACACCATTGAGTACAAAGGCTGCTACTTGAAAGACAACACTGCCTGGGTTAGTGGGCCCTTCGTCAAGCACTCCTTTGTTGTGTCTCTCTGTTGTTTTTGTCTTTATTTATCCAGACATCCTTCAGATTACTCTTTATCTGCATGTAGTGTTAATAATACACATGTTCAACCTATGATAGTTTTGCAACACCAGTTTGAACAAATTTGACCAGATGCTCTGTATCCTAGGTGGCAAAACCATATGAGCCGTTTGTTTATTTTTCTGTTTCAGCTGGTGATGGAGTATTGCCTGGGCTCCGCATCAGATTTATTAGAGGGTGAGCATATGAAACTGCATACCTTTTCATGTGTGTGTCCTTATTGAAGTGGGTAACTGTGGCTTTGAATGGATCTTCTGCTGATCCAGAAGGCGACATTGATATTACAGAACTAAAATGAAAGCTGGCGCAGTGGAGTAAACAACACTGTTGTCTGTTCAGCTGAATTTCAAAAACAAGCTTGATGTGTGTTAAAAAAGGACTCTTGTTGTGCAATGTTTCTGCTTAGTCTTTATAAATTAATGAAGGGTTGCCTGATTGTTCCGCCATGGGAGAAAAACATTTGGGTTTGTTTTCCATGCACTAAATACATCCAGCGCTGTCCCAAAAGATTTTTCTTTTAAAAAAAAAGTTTGTTTGTTTACTGTGATTTTGAGATTAACTCTCATTATTATAGATTTAAACACAGACTATGCTTATGATAACAAGCTGATGAAAGTTTTTTAGTCAGGCCATCTGCTCTTGTTGTCAGCCTGTTTTTAGCTTTCTAACACGCTGATCATAGTTTGCCGACTATAGTAACGCTGCTCATTTCCACTAACTGCTACGGTTAGTTTCCACATTATGACAGTACGTGTTTTTTGCAACTGCCTTTTGTCCCCAAACACTTGAATTTATCTTGTAAAAAACTGAAAGATTTATGAGCATGCAGAGCACAGTAATAGGAAGAGCAGCACTGTGTTACTGTAAGGTTCATGCAAGCAGAAATAAACTCTGGTCACCAAGATTTTAGGTCCTAAACATGGGATAATTTGAATGTTTAGCAGATTTAAAGACATAACTTTAAGAAATTTTGGCTCACCTTCATGCTGGTAACTGTCCCAAGCCTGGGCTCAAGAACAGAGGGTTCAAACGGGAGGATTTTGTTGCTTTTATGTGCTTTTGATTTTTATTCCAAATTAAACCATCTTCAAACAAGTAAAGATTTGGTCTCCCTTAGTGACTTTAGCCATCATGAAACTTCAAAATTAAATACATTTTTTACATTGACACATAATCTTGCTGTTTTTACTAACCGCCCATAAGGAACATCTTCCTCTGTGATGTCATTAGATTTGTTTAACTTTAATTTCTGTATTTTCTCTGAAGTTCATAAGAAACCACTGCAAGAGATGGAAATTGCTGCCATTACCCACGGTGCCTTGCTAGGACTGGCTTACCTACATTCCCATAATATGATTCACAGGTGAGTCGGTTAACTTGCTTGCTTAAAACATTTTCCGTTAGGAACCTTCAGTGAATAAGTTCAATAATGTGAGATTAGTAATGACGCTCCTATTTTTCCACACAAGCTGAAGGTTTGTTATCAAGCTGTAAAATACTCATGTCTGTAATCATTCTCAAAAAAGTATGGAGATAATTAAAGTAAATCTTTTCTTTTACTAATCAGATGATCTCAGACTGAGATGAATGTATCTGTAAGTGAGCATATCAGGAACAAGTGCAATAAGGATGTTTATCTTTACTGACTCACCTTTGTGGAAATATAAAGTTGTCACCCCAGCTAAACAAAATACAGCTGTACCACTTCATAATGTGAAAACTTTTTTCTTGTTTGTACAAATATGGGTTCTTGTTATTCACTGTACTTACAATAAACAATTATTACATTATAACATATCTTTTTGTGTTGTCAAAAGAAAATGTAGTTTTTATGAACAGGTCAATTCATGGTGCAATTAAAAATGTTTTACCTGGAACTGGTTTGTTTGTTTTGTTTGCTTTTTTTGATTAACCCACATAATGTCACCTTTTCTCTCTTCCCTCATGTTGTGTCCTCACCCAGAGATGTGAAAGCTGGTAATATCCTGCTGACTGAGCTGGGTCAAGTCAAACTGGCTGACTTTGGCTCTGCCTCCATTGCCTCACCTGCCAACTCCTTTGTTGGAACACCTTACTGGTCAGTATACACAACACAGGGTAAAAAAAACCCCAACAAAATGTAATTTTCTAAGAAGTCAAATAAACTTTACGAGCATACGTTTTCCTGGAAAATCTATTTTATCCACGGACACAAATACGACATTTGAAAGAGAAAAACTTAACAGAGAATATAACATAGTTCTATTTAAAAACTACTTTAATTGTATAAGACTAACAATAACATTTTTATGAAAATAATGGATACAATCTTTCTTTCTTTTTTTATTTTAATTTCTTATGTCGCAATTGCATTTCTAAAAATAGTTTTTAATATTAAAAACAGATTTAAAATTTAATATAAAATTGCAGGTGCTTAGTAAATATGTATATATATATTTTTGTCATAATCATGAAAAATTGTCTTGACATTCTTGTTGCCATGGATCCAGCTTGTAAAGAAACAAATCCGTGAAATGAGACCACATTATCGGTTTTTGTCATTTTTAATCTCTAGATGGGATTTCAAGTCATTAATCTGAGAATCATTTTTTACATGTAATAATAACTGTAAACTAAAATATGGTAATCTATTACAATGAAAAAAGAAAATCACACATTGTTCATATTTGATTGTAAGTGAAATCAGCTTTGAAACAGCTGGACAAGTTGTCTTATGCACAAAAACTGTGACACACTCGTTTATAGGAACACACTCCAAAAACCGAGCTGCTATCACAGCATACCAGAGTCTTAAAAAGCTTTGAGAAGCTTAGCAGATTATAACATTTTCATGGATTTTTCTCCCCCTCGTACTTAATAGAGTATCTGTGTGTATCTGTGGGGGTGTTTGCATGTGCCTATCTCTGTCCACAGGATGGCCCCAGAAGTGATTTTAGCCATGGATGAGGGTCAGTATGAAGGTAAAGTGGACATCTGGTCGCTGGGGATCACCTGCATTGAACTGGGTAAGCAAATACCTTCCAAAAGCTTTGATTAGATTTTATAAATTAAAATAATTAGTGGGAATCTGCATTTGTTTTTCAGTCTTTGTGATCCTGATTGGTCCTTTTTAAAACTTTGACACAAGAATAAAACCATGTGTCTTTCACTCTCCCATCTGTTCCTGTTTTAGCGGAGCGTAAACCTCCCTTGTTCAACATGAATGCCATGAGTGCCTTATATCACATCGCACAGAACGACTCTCCCACGCTGCAGTCCAATGAGTGGTGAGTTTTAGTAATTCCCTCATATTCCAACACAAACATATTTTCTGTTTGGACTGGGTTTGATGTGTCTATTACATGGAATGTGGTCAGATGGTGAACTGAGCAGTTCTCATGTAAAATGACGAAAAAAGAGGAAGTTTTATGAAGGAAAAATGAAGGGGAAAAAAACAATGTTTTCAAATGTCCCTATACCACCACCAATCATCTCATTTTACCAGCTGAAACAGAAACATAAAGCAAAAGTGAAAAACATTCTTTGCACTTCAATGTCAGGCTAAAACCCCCCTGTGGCTTTAGAGCCCTGTGACAACCCTTGTGCAAAGTCACTCTCCGAGTTATTTTGAATGCAAGGAGGAGGCCCTGACCAATAAAATTCAGTTTATTTACATCCTGACCACCGCGCTATAATAAGAGACAACATCATTACAAACAGTCTGGATTATTCAAAAATATTCCTGTGGTTTAAATTAACTTCTTTTCTCTTGTCTGGTTTAAATACAGTGTGCATCCAGGCACACATTAGTTGCTGTTTTACTGGGTAAAATGGCTCCCTTCATGCATTTTGCTGCAGCTTTGAACCTCACAGCTCCTGACTGCGAATGTTAATAGATTCTCTTGGGACAATCCTTCCAGACATCAATAGTTTTATTTATTTATTTCTTAGAGATTTAATTTAGACCAATAGTTTTTAAACAGCCTCTTGCCATCTCTGTGCAACACCATCTCATCTAGCACAGGGAGAAAAAGCTCTGTGTTTTTTAAGCTATAGCCTGCAGTGCTACCAGATGCTATCAGACTGTTTGACATTTTTATGCCTGATTCATCTCGTAAATGAAGAAACCTTGTGTGTTCATGCTATACATTGTTCCTTGTCACTAAAAATACTTTTAGTGTACCATAATATAAGTGATTGAATGATGTTAAAATGTGTGCCTTAATGAAGAAATTAAGAGATGTTAATTTGTAGTTGGGGGACAAATGCAAATAAAAACAAGACGTAGCATATTTTATGAAGGCCTCAGAGGCTTTTTAGAGAACATTAACGAACATGAAGCATTGTGAAAACCAAGGACCACAGCATATAGCTCAGGGATGAAGCATTTGATAGCATCTGTCAGTTAAAATCTGAGATTTGGATAGCATAGAAAAACTTTAAACATACCCAAGTGTCACGCTGGGTAAAGTCAGCATTAAATGTTAAATGGACTCCTTCTATATAGTTCTTTTCAAAGCTGATCACTCAAAAATGCTTTACATTAAGCCCACATTCTGTCATTAGGCGACACAGGCACAATGGAAAGAGTAGGCATCTTGCAATCCTAAAGTTGTGGGCTTAATTTCAGCTTCCTTCTGTCACATGTCACTGTGCCCCTGGGTAAGGCTCATAAAGTGTGAGTGCAAATGTCTGAATATGGCTCTGGTGTGGTGTAAAGTACTTTGAGTGGCTGGCATGGCTGGTAAAGTAGTATATAAATTCACTCCATTTACCCAGTTGTAGTCAGATGTACTCACATTTGTTTATTAGTCATTTACTTAATATAACATTTTATACATAAAGCTGTCAAAAGATGTTTGTGGTTTGACAAACCTCAAACAAATTTGTGTGCATCTTACAAATACGCACACATTTCTGCACCAATATCAGTTGAAAACTTTGGTTTGAATGCCTTGCCCAAGGGCACATAGACATGTGGCTTGAGATTCAGGCCGGGTCAGGCCAGGATACTTTGCTTTATGGTCGTGCTGGTGCGGATAATAATTAGTAGCATTACTTACAGAGAAATCCAAAAGAGAATTCACAACATATTTAAATGTTATGTACTTATTATAGTCTTAATAGAGGAATAGATAGTTTTGCCTGTTGAGGAAGAAAGCATGTAGGGGCTGAAGCTAATCAGACTGTAACAAACACGGTTGCACTTCATGCGCATGCGACTCCGCCCTGCTAGTCACATGCTAATCTATGTCTAATTGAGAATCTGTTTTAAGACTAGAAATTTGCTGTTAAGACACTCACACTTAGTTTGAGCTGGATGTGTAAACATTTCGGAGACATACCTGTACAGACTTGAAGTTGTTGCTGTAGTAAAATGTGGTTCTGCTCATAAATGACCCAAGATGGAAGAATCCAAATGAGTAAAACGCGTAGAGGTGTGGGGAAGAAACATGACACAAAGTTCAAGGGAGTCTGAATAAACACTGCATAAACAGCTTAATGGGCATTTTAGCAACACATAAATATCTATTCATGTTTTCTGCAAATACTATGCAGTTTGGGCAACTGTAAGTAATCTTTGTCTTGAAGACCAAGTTTAACTAAATACCTTTAATTTTCATTAAATTTTGATTCCAAAAGAGTTTTCTTTCCTGGATTCGCCGTTCACACCTGCTGTAAAATTAGTTTTGGTTTCCAGCGCCGTGCTGAAGTGACTGATTGTGTGGGACTGCACATGGTTTGTGGTATTTTTGGAGGAGCTCCAGCTGCCCAGGGCATTAGCAACATCCAGCCAGATAAAACCAGTAGAGACATTAGCTCAATAGTGTTCTGTACCAAAACACAAGGCCACACTGTGTGCACACATTGGCACATCACACGTGGACCTGTGCTGGACCTCAGATGGGAAAAGAGCTACAAGTTTAGGTAAAGGGAGGCGAGGCGGTTGGAAAGTGCTGTGCTTGCGCATGTTCTGACCCGTCTGTGACCCTGGATTTGCATATTAATTTCATTAAAATCCCCACAGCCATCGGGGGCTACTTTATCTCAACACCCCATTACCATGATGTTTTATTCTGTAATGCGCTTTAAAGCATATTTTTAGATCAGAGTTCCACATCTCCAGTGGCCTGTATTTTCATTGCTCTATTTATTTATATAATATATATATGGCTCATGTATTTCTTCTTGTCCAAGTGAATAACATATTCGTTTATTGTCATTGCTGTTATTGCTTAATATTCCCAGTTTTTAATGTTTGATGTGAGGAGAATCATTGACCTACGTCCTTGCCTTGCAGGTCGGATGCTTTCCGGAACTTTGTTGACTTCTGCCTACTGAAAATTCCTCAGGACAGACCCTCGTCAGGGGAGCTGCTACGAGTGAGTGGGCTTCCTCTCTTACTCTGCCAACTATGACCTCACTTCCTGCCTTAGTCGCTCCCTGAGCCCCGAGGATGAGTCATTCCCATCCACCCACGGCTCCCCAATACGCAAGCACAGACACACACAATGTCTTCAAGTGCAGGAATAGGGCATCCTGCTGAGAGTTGCTTGTTATTTCTTTGCGTCTTTTTCCTTTTTTGTCAGCTTTGCTTCCTGTTTTATGCCTTGCAGTCATGTCTTTCAGAGGAGGTTTATGTCTTTGCTGTCTATACGTTCCTTTGACATGACTGTATACTATTTCAAGCAAATGCGTGTGTGTGTGTGCTTGTATATAAAACATATAGAGGACCATTATAACCATTTTCACCAACAAAGGGAGATCATTTGAGGAAAATCCTTAGTGTTTTCTCAATTGGAATGTGTTCTACTAGTTAGGTTTAGATGTATGGTGTGAATTAAGATTTTGTTAGTACTAGTAATGGTTAAGATTGGGGGAAATGTCTAGACATTAGACGGGTACTAAAATGAGTGAAAGTTAATATAAAATCCCCAGTTACATAGAAGTATAAATACGGTTGTGTGTTTTGCATTTTTTTGTAAAGAAACTCAAAATGGCATTTGCTGTGAATAGGCAGTATGTAAATAAATTGAACTCAATTCTTCAGTACGCGTAAGAAAAAACTACTTATATACATGTGTATGTGTTTATAGACTTAATATTTAAAGGACCAAAGTGTGACTAATAACAGAATAAGGTCAGATGTTGCAGCTTAAAGATTGTGCGCCATCTCATTGATTTCTAGATTGCTACATAATAATTTTTCATTCAAAAGTTTGAAGTTGTATCCAAAACAAAGCATGTTGTAATTTTCTTAGCTGGTTTAATTGTTTTAATGTTGAGTTGTTGCACTGAGTAATATGTACTAAGAAAAAGAGTGTAGAAAGAGAAATAAACTGTCCATGAAAGGAAATATTTCATAAAGCATACAGTTTATCTGCAGGTTATTCTGTTTATTTGGTGTAAGCACAGTGAGCCTATCTTTGGGTAAATCATGAAGGTTGGTTGAGATTTCGTGCTGCAGAGTTAATCTTGTTTGTGCGTCCAACAGGTGATCCTATTGGGCCACTAAGAGCTTTATGTTCTTGATGATCATGCTCAGCCGCACAGAGCCGTTCCCAGACTGACGACACCTCCTTCGCTTCAGGTGTTGAAGGAATGGTGTGAGGTTATGTAGCAGTCACATCAGGAGCTGTGAACTGTTGTCAAAACCTTAAGCCCTATTAGACACTACTTTACTCTTCCTTATATCCCTAACTAAATCCTAATTGCAAATCAAAACATTAAGGAATTATCTTATAGATTTTGTTTCAGCTTGGTTTAGTGTGAAAATCATACATAAATGAGGTCTTATTTAGTTATTAATAACATATTTTGTCTTCTCAGACATTAATGTGCAAGCTGTTCTTCTAACAGTACACTCATGCGTTGGCATATTCTCCTCCAAGCTCTTTAAAAGGAAAAATCAGGTCAGAAGTCTCATGCCTCTTAGGTCTACATGTTCTGGCTTCAGATTAATTGCATTCTCTCCCTATGCTACATATTACAAGTGATATTAATTATATAAATTAGGAAATATTACTCACTAGCTCTCTGTTGGAAGGAATTCAATATTGTAGGTTCTATTACCAATCTTTTCCATAAAATATAGTTCAAATAAATACATAAAAAATTGAGATAAAATCATTACATATGTTTTATGTATGTATATTTCTGTATATACCTGATGTAGCATAGCAATCCTGTCTTTATCAAAGAGAGAGGGGAAAAAATACAAAGTCCAACGTAAAACATTTCAACATTTTGTGTTGATGAAAAATGCATTAACTTGTAAGCTGTACAGCTATTACCATTAGCACTGGGTTAGGACTTGCCTTTTGGCACTAAAGGTTCATCTACATTACTAAAAAATAATTTCTTTTAAACTAAAATGACTAGTGGTCAGCCTGTACGATACATTAAAAGCTAAAGAGTTGGAATGCTTTTATCTTCATAAATATGTGATGCTCAACATGGTAAATCTTTAAGGATGGCACTTTACAGCAAACCCCCTTTATATTTGGAGAAGGAGCTGCAGGAGGGCTGTCACATTTTCTCACATGAACTCTTTGGTGATAATCGTTTCGAGTCTTAACTGGGGAAGGGTCGGCCAACCACCCACATTCTGATCTACTGTGGGTCCATCAAAAAACGGGACAATCACGCATCGCTATTTCCAGAGTGTGATGTCACTCCCTTGTGTCCTGGCTAACCCATTACACCAGCATCTGTCACATAGAGAGGAGGGAGAGGAAGGGCTACAAATAGATCTGAAATTGTACTTTTTTTGGTAGCGTGTATATATACAATTCATCCATTAAAGCTTTCAATATTTTATGAATGAGAGTGACTCAGTGTGTGAATCTGAATGTGTGGTGTGGTGGGAGGTTGTGTTGGAGGTAGAAATCCTTTCTCTTTTTTATTCCTGTTTTTTGGTTACTGTAATATGAAGTTCTAAAAATAGTGCTACAGAAAAATTAAACCTTAAATCCTCTTTGTCATTCATCCACCTACTATGACCAATCAATCACAGAAGATGCACATAATAATATACATGCAAAACATCCCAGCCTGCAGCACATTACACCTATATTAGTTTTTACATAAACAGCTCGTGAATGTGACATCAAATTTGTGAGAACTACATTTAAAAAAATGTAAACATTAAATAAAAGATATTTTTATTAACTAAAGATATTTTGAGAATTTGTGTATTTATTTACTAGCGTGCACAACTGATGTGAGAAATATCCCACCATTTTTAAACAAAATTCAAAACAACCTCTTGGGTTGTAATTTCTTCAAAAAAAAAAAAAAACAATTATAATCAAAAGCTTTCTATGCTTGATATTCAACTTCTGTTTTATTTGACATAATTTACCAGTTGTCATTAACTTGTTTGCAAGGCAAAATTATTTTAGAATTTAGTAGAAGTAAAAAGGCTTAAGTGTGTTTATGAAAATCAATGTTTAGGGAAATATTGTTAGGATTTCATATAATGAGGTTGGTGGAGAATATGGGGTAGTGAGACTCCCAGGATAAGCAACCTACAGGCGCCATCTAGTGATAGAAACACTTGTACTTCTCATTGAACTAGAGAACAAAGTCTTGCAAGTAATAATCTTACATGCACTTTGACATGCTCTTCCAAAGCCATAAAACTATTTTTTTTGTTTTTAAAGTGTTCATCTACAAGTTTGAAGGCTTTGCTGCTGTGTGTAACTGATCTTACAGTATACACAGGTAGACAGTAATACATTAGAAATATAACATTTATACTGAACCATTTGAAAAGCTTCACATAGATGTTTCACATTATTGCTTATAAATATTTAAAAAATATATTTCTCTCTAAATATTTTCCAATAAATTGATTTGTAGTTTTTTTAATTGACCTAACAATCAACTAAATGTACAAATGGACAGGCAAGTTTGTTGGCCAATCAATTCAAAACTATTCAGACATTTAAAGAAAGAAGATCTAAAGGTCAAATTTGATGTCCTGTTCAAGTAATTCACCTACTAACTCCTGTTCTCCCACTTTTGTCCGCCTCGCGCAGCATGAGTTTGTGCGCCGGGAACGCTCGCCGCGCATTCTCATCGACCTCATCCAGAGGACCAAGGATGCAGTGCGGGAGCTGGACAACTTGCAGTACCGCAAGATGAAGAAGATTCTCTATCAGGAGAAGCACAACGGCCCCTTGGGGGAAAGCCAAGAAGAGGAGGAGGTGAGGAGGAGAACTGGATCAAATTTGAAGAGTGACTGAGACACAATCAGAGTAAAGAATATTTATACCAAGACAACTTTACTTTTAGTCACAAAACATTTTGTGTGTGTATTTAGTCTGAGTTACATGGATCATTCAGTTGAGTTTGTAATCTTTTAAATTAACAAATCTCTTTGTGGGAACTACACAAAGAAAAGCTCAGAAGTGGATGATAAAGAGATCAATAACAATTAGGCAGTTGGGTTTCATAACTTGCATAAAACAGTTGCAAGTTACAATATTTTTACTTTTTACATTCCTTTTGATTCCTCCAATCTTTTGACTGTGGTGAAGCATTCAGAAAATATCTTAGTTTAAACAAGAATCAAATGGAATTAGAACACTTTTTTTGCTTCAAAGGTATTTTGGGACTTTTCCTGTTATTGCAAAGCAACTACAGAAGTTTATCTTTGTCTATGATATGCATACTTCATAGACTTCTAATCTGAATAAGAAAATAGGTAAAGAAACTTGTAAAACTTAATTTATTTAACATGCAAAGTAGTTTAATGGGTCGATGTTACAATGGTTTGTAACATCGACCCATGTGTTTAGCGATGTCACTCATCAACGTCTGTTTTTGCATGCATGTGTTTCTGAATATTTGTGGTCCCAGCAGGACAGCGAGGCACCAAGCTGCAAGATGAACAGTCTGGGCAGCAACCACTCCATCCCCAGCACCTCCGTTAGCACCGGTAGCCAGAGCAGCAGCGTCAACAGCATCCAGGAGGTGCTGGACGACGGCTGCTCCGACATGACCATGATGCAGCCCCAGGACTACAGCAGCACGCTGGAGTCCTCTGCACACACCAAAAAGGTAAAGGTCAAGGCTGCTGAGTGGATGTCTGTGAGTGTTTGGGACTAGAAAAGAAAAATTCTTGAAACCGCTGAAGACACGGTGGTAGAGTGTCACCACAAAGACGCAGAACATTGACTTGACCACAGGTAGTTTGTTTCTCATAATATAGTGCAATAAAGAAAATTTATCAGTGTTTGAAATAAAAAATATTAGTAATGAAATCACTTCCCTTCTGAGATGACAACTTTGCACTTTTTTATTAAAGAGGAAATGATGCTCTACATCGTCTAGTTTCTCACATCTTTTCACAAGTATGCATAATCCCCTCCCCCCGAAACCATGGCAACCATCAATACACAGCCACTGTTTACGATTTCTTCAACTTCATCTCTGACATCATTAACACTCAGACAACAAAGCCTGTGCATTCCAGTAAGCTGCACATCCACTGCTTTAACCCCCATTCAACTGTCTTTTTGCACGCTGCCAGAGTTCACACAGGTCAACACAATGTCAGCCGTTCTTAATGAATACACACCGTTTCTTAAAAAGAGACAAGCAGAGGGCCGTCACTACTGTCACTCTCCTCCTTCAGTTTCTCTTTTGTGGGGAGACGATACATGAATAAGGTTGTCACTTAACTGGCAGACAGCCAGCGTGTTGTTGTAAGTTCAGTGGGCTGAGCGGAGATGACTTGAAAGTCACACACATTGTTTTTCAGATGTTGATGGAGTTCGCTCCTCACACGACTCGGTTCCATGGTCCCCAGGTCCTATGAGACCGAGTTTAAAACGCGGGGGTGTTAATATTTCACCGTGTTTCATAAGGCTTCACTCAACTTGGCTTAGGCGAAGATTCCTTTTGAAATTTGGAAGTTGTTTGATTGAATTCAGCAGGGATTTAATCTGTTTACATCACACATTTGAATTTATCCAACTGCATACTTTTTACTTTAAAATATAAATCTATTACCATGCTTCATCAAGGTGATTTTTACCTTTTACTCTTGTTTTATTTATTCCAAATACTTTTTTAGGGATATAACTCTTAGATGATTCACATATGTATAGTGGAACTCTTAATTTTTTTTGATAGACTATTATATTGACAATTAATAAACATTTTCATAAATTCTGTATGCAAAATAATAGAAACTTAAAAAGCACAGAAGTTAGAAACAAGTATGTACAATTTAGTTTGTATAGCACCTTTTACAAGGAAAATCGCAAATATGTTTCATAAAACACATAGGAAATCCATATAAAACAATGTGAAGAATAATCCTTTCTGTGCAAATAGGTTTTCAGCAGCAGTTTTAAGTTAAGTGATGGAATCGACAGTGTAAAATCAACGGGAGAGATTTCCACAATTGTGGCTTTAAACGAAAAATTTGAAATGTTTATTTTTTCATCTAGATTGTTGTGTATACATAAAAAATCATTGATAAAAACAAAATGCAAGAAACATGAAATCTTAACTGTTATTAAATATTGCATGTTTCTAGCTGTAGAGGTAGAGATTATGTGTTTTCAGTGGAGGTTCTCCTTACTGTGCACCTAAACAAAAAAAAAGGAAGAAAATGTTGCAGGATACTGCAACAGCACTGTTTTTGAGTTCTGGGTGCAGCACGCGCTGATGAAAGCACCGTCTCATTTTGTTTTTGTGCTTTTTCACAGGACCATCAGTATAACTGGGATGATGGGATCCACAGAGATCACCGGCCGGAGCCAAGGCATGCCTCCTCTGACAAAAGCAGCCAGGCCTCCAACTATAAAATCAGAGCCGGCTTTGCCACCATCAAGTCTGCTTCACTTGTAAGAAGAAATCAAAATCTTTCCACTTTTAGATGTTTTCTATCTTTTCTTTTCTGAGATTCCACAAAGGTTTTCTGTTTGCCTCAGGGTTTAAGAATCAGTCATTTCTAGAGGGTTCACCTTGAAAGCTGAGTTACTTTGAAAACAAAACACATACATGGGACTTTTTTTTCTGCTACAAGACAAAATTTCAGAGTGTTGCGCGTTTGCTGCAGCTGCATAGCAAAGCACAGAGGGGCATTCTTTTGTTTGTCTCTGTTAAGACCTGTCTGTGGATGAACAGCTGCGTCTGGGCGTGATTCTCCACACATGCTTGAACAACCTTATGTTTAAGCAGTGGATCGGGTCATAACTCCGTTTTCAGCCATCGGTTTTTCCTTGAGTGCTTTTTTTCTTCCACATGCTTAGCGTCTTTTGTTATCTTCTCGCTTTGTTTTTTTTTTTTTGTTTGTTTTTCGCTTGTGCAACACCTCAAATTATCACCTCCCTCCCCACTTTTCTCATTTCTTGCCCTCCTTCGTTTGTGAATTCATCATTCCCAGATGTGACTCAATATTCTGTTGTAAAGGTGTGTGAGGAGGGGCGAGTTCTCTCTTTCTTTCTTTCTATGTCCCTCTTTCATTCTCTCTCTCCTTCACCCTCGCTGTCTGTTGTCATGGAAACCAGCTCTAGTAACTAGATAGTAATAGTTGTGTGAAAATGTGTGACGGTGTGTGCGCTCCCCCATCCCTGACCCGCCGGTTTTAATTCTGCTGTCCGGTTGTAGATCAAACATCTGATGGAAAAATAAGGCAGCCTGAGTTCACTGTCCTCAGATTGTCTTTGACCAAAGTCCACAAGCCAACACAGACCTGGGCCAAGCACTGATTTCTTTGTTTGCCAAGCACCGTTATCTTTGCATCTAACCTTTTTTTGTGCTTGACATCAATACTTTTTGGATCGATAGGAATTCACCTACATGAAAAGTTTGGGAACTGAGACTAAAGTAACTGCAATAAAAGGAAAAGATTTTTCCTAAAACGGAGACATTGAACTGATACGGTTTAAAGGAAGAGCTTTTGTGTTGACATTTAATAATCGATTATTCAGACGACTAAATGGTTAAAAAAAATTCACATTCCACACATTTTTCATTTAACCACCTATGCTTTTTTATACAATAGAAACACATAGATGCTAAAATATATATATATATAATTTAAAACAAGAAAATAAACATTTTCTTGGATTAATTTAGTAAAGCAGAACTGAGTGAAGCCACGGGAGGAGATTTGGCTAAAACACATTTACAGACAAAGGTATTATTATCTTAAATGGAACAATATATATATATTGTATAGTTTTGGCATAAACTACAAAATATATTGTTTGTATATATTGCATACTGAATATTTGCTCTGAATACAGCAAATATTCAGAGCAGTTTGCTGTATATTGCTCTGAATATACAGCAAATGGCTTTTTTGTCTGTATTGTCCAGTTAGCGATTAATCAGTTAGTAAATTAGATGAATATTATTTCAGTAATCGATTAATCATGATTAATCCAATTAATTGTTTCAGCCTTAGTTAATGTGCTATGTCTGCATTGTCAGAAAGACAAAGACATGCTTATGCAAGATTAAACAAAAAAGTCTTCATTTGTATAATTGAAAAAAACCCACAAACTATCCAAATCTGCTAAAGCAGTTTAACATATTTTGGCCCGTTCAGCAGTGAGGTGGATTAAAGTTTTGGTGTTTACACCTCCGGTGTGTCGCTCTGTGTGATTGAAGCAGTCTGTTTTGAAATGAGGCTGCGTCGCCGGTGCTGCCCGCCGGCGCTGAAAGAAATGACATCATCCTTTTTCTGCCAAGCCCAGACGTCCTCGGATTGGCCTCAACTCACCGAGACTGGAATCAGGTAGACAAAGAGAAGCAGCAAGAGTCTAATAAGGGTCCATATGGTAGGAAACAGATTGCCAAAAAGGAACTAGATGTGTGAAAATAATAATATACATTCAAAAAAATGTAAGTGCAGATTAGCATTTTTTTAAAATCCATTTGTCAAAAGTGACAGATGTTTGATAAATGAAAGGGTGAGTAACATGAAAATGCATCATGTCCATAGCAGCTGAACACAGGGAAGACGCAGATGGGAGATTGTCATTGAGGTGAGAAGAGAAGATAAGCAGGTGAGACAAAAGAGCATCACTGATTGAATTATAAGCAAAGGAGGACAGAAAAACAAACACCAATCTGTTATTTTGATACCAAATGTAGAGTTTGGTTTCAAGAAAAATGAAAGAAAGAAAATGACAATCATACAGAAATGAGAAGAATAAGAAACGATGGCTGCAAAGTGAAGAGTGGCACAAAGGCAAACAGAGAAGGAGGATAGGGGTTTGATTGTAGATTTAGTGAGGGAACATATTGAAGACGATTTAAGAAACAGTGTTGTAAAATATTTCACTCCTCACCTTCAGATGCAGGTTGTAGCCTGACAGCCTGGCTGCCTCTGGCTGATTATAGTAACATCCATCATTCCTGCTTGGTCCTCATGCCAACTGTTTGAACGTAGAACTTGAAGCAATAGACTGAAAATGAATCTTTACCATAGCAATCTTATCCAGTGCCTTATAAAATAATCCCTTTTCACATTTTGTCATGTTCCAGTAACAAAACATATATTTATTCTAAGTTGTGCATAACTGTGAAAAAATAAATCTGAAAAGTGTGCCATGCATTTATAGCCTCCCTCCAACCCTGAATAAATTAATTGCTTTCAGATGTTCCTCATGTGGTAAATACCTTTAGAGTCCATTGGTGAGTGGAAATCCTGGAAGAACACCTGTTAAGGATTGCAAGACACTTAAGCGCCTGGGGAACGGGAAAGTAACCATAAACAATGTTGCAATAGTTTCATGTTAGAATGGCAAAGTCCAGATGTGAAACCCAATTAAGAATCTATGACTGAATTTAAAAATTGCTATTCAGAACAAAGAAGAAAAAAAGGGAGAAATGTCCAGTCTCTAAATGTGCAGAGCTGGTAGAGAAAACCCCAAATCCTCACAGTTCTCGTTGCTGGTTCTGAAAACTGTTCAGTGAGAAGTTTGGACTCACGACTTACAGAACACATATTCATGCCATACATTTTAGATTTCTGTCTGTCAGAAATCTAAAATGTTATATTTACATTCTACTTAAGAAAGAAACTGTTTAAGGTGTAAAGGCAAGACTACATAGTTGAAGTAGTAATTAAAAGATGTGTTTGTTTCAAATGTACTGTGTCAGAAGACGCAAATACACAAACTACAAGCTTTTTACATCAGTGATTTCTGCAGGAAAACTGGATTCTAAGCTGTGGTCCGTGGAGGCCTTTTGCTTCCTCTGTTCAACAAGATGACTTCACCATATGTCATCTGAAGTGACCTTTGGATATTTTCCTGCCAGAGTTTATCCAAAAAGAGTATCTGTGTTATAGCAAACTGACACCCGGTAAACACAAAGCTCAAACTTAATTTCTGTTCCAAATGAAAATGTTTAGCGAACATTTATAGTTGTACAACCTCTGTCCTTTAAACTGGTCAGTCAGTTGGCATTAAAAACGACGTTCCAGAGCACCTTGCTTAGCAGAATCAGCAAAGTGTAGCTCCTGGATTCCCACTGGTCTCTCCCGCCCGCTGGCCCTGAACCCTGAGTATGATCTTCTTTTTAGACCCACAGCCTTGTGTGAAAGAGGCCACCACATGCCGTGACTTGGCCCTTTGTGGCATTGAAGCAAGTGACCAGGATTTGGGTGGCTCTATTACAGTAGGGGTATTGATTCAACAAAGATTAAGGAGGCGAGCTCAGAGTCCACCTTTCCCCCAATCCTTCCTTCTTGTTTTCTCACCATGTTTGTGCTCATTATACCACTTAGGTGTATATATATATATTTTTTGTCTTTTTACGGTTTTGTTCTTTTCTTCTTTTCCACTTTTAATTACTCTCCGTTTGCTTTTTTTCTTGACAACGTCCCTCCCTCATCACTCAGCCTGCTCTCTTCTGAAACCCCCTCCTCTAACCTCTCTCACTCTTTCTAAATGAGGTATTCATGTGACCCACCTGCTGTCCGCCGCTTAGCGTTGGCCGTACTAAAAAGCCGCTCTGTCCTCTTGTTGGCCCACGGAGTCGGTCTGCCTCATTCACAGTTCACACGTCTGCTTTGGCCACTGCATGCCCAGGGCACGAACCAAAGAAGGGGAGGGGGCTTCATCGTCCTGTAAAGGTTGGGAAAGGGCGAGGGGGGGGGGGGTCTCCGGGTAGCATCGGAGCTCAGGCAAGGTTGTGTCGGGCATCGGATGCCGCACAAGGTTCCTGGATGCTGGTGCACTTGGCTAAAATCGCCATCATGTTTGGCCGGAAGAGTTCGGGTGGAAGTTATGAGAAGATGCGGAGCGAATACTACCTAGATTCGGAGAACCCTTTCTGTCCTCAGGTTTGTGGGTCAGGTACAGGTTTTGGTTTGAAAATCAATTATGTTTATGGTTGTATGTGGAAAAACAGTGGACTGTAGATTTGGTAGCAGCTGTTTAGGACATTTGAACACTTTTGAGGTTGTGCTGCAAATGTACTGCAAAAGCACCTAATCTTACCATGTATATTTTGTTTAGTTTCTTGAATTACAACACTAACATACAAGTAACTTCCTTGCAATATAAAGGAGCTTGTTTTAAGTGAATAATTCTAGAAAATTAAGTTTTTAAAAAAACAGTACTAGTTTAACTGGCAGATTATTTCACTTAAATCAAGGCATTTTTTCTGTAAGTGAAAAAATTTGCCGGTCGAACCATTACGTTTTCATCAACATTAAGGAATCATGGACTTAAAACAAGCTGCTATGTCTTGCAAAAAATGTATTTGTAAGCAAGTTTTGTCATATTTTTAGCGTAATAATATATGACGCTTAAGATAAGACCAAAATCTGGACAAAAATACTGTAAAATCTTGTTTATGCATTAATTGTGTGAAAGAGCAGTTTTGGAGCTCTACTGGTGAATTTGTCTCCATTTTGTTAATTTAACTAAACACAAATGGCAATAGCTAAAATCTTTAGTTTTCATCAAATATTCTTGTAAATATGAGTCTTAACATTTTTATGGCTTTATCCTGTTTTGTTTATGTGTAATAAACTACAGATGTCAGATCTTACCGAGTATTTGATTAGTTTCAAGTGCAAATATTTTAGTACACTATAAATAAGACCAAACAAACATTAGTATTAGTTCCACTAGTACTAGTTCCACTTTCAATTTTTTAAATGTATGACATGGGAAAATGCAGTGTTGTAAATTAAATAATGTACCGGTGAACCTAGTACTTTTTTTCAATATTAAGGGATTATTTACTTAAAACAAGCACCTATGTCCTGCTGAAAAGTGACTTGGAATTTTAGATGTCTTATGTCAAGGGTACTGATATTATTGCATTGGAAATACTTGGTAAGATGTGTGTTTTTTTTGTAGAGCCTCCCCAAATGCATCACAGCTCAGATTCACCAACATCTTTACCTACAGGTGACCAAACAGATCCATGAGCATGAGCAGGAGAGTGAACTGCGGGAGCAGATGTCGGGCTACAAGCGAATGCGACGGCAGCACCAGAAGCAGCTGATCGCGCTGGAGAACAAGCTGAAGGCCGAGATGGACGAGCACCGGCTCAAGCTGCAGAAAGAGGTGGAGACGCAGGCCAACAATGCCTACATCGAGCTGGAGAAGCTGGCCAAACGCCAAGCGGTGCACACTGAGAAGGAGGTGGGCAGGAATGCACTAATTCACACTTATCGCACTTCCAGTTATGCTTATTTATTTGTTTCAGGGAAAAGGTGACCAACAGAGACATATTTTTTAAATTTTAATTATTGTTCCAATGCTACTGAAAGAAACTATTGGTACTTTGTATCAACATTTCATCTTTTAGGGGAAAATTGTAAGAACTCAACTCACTACTGCCTCCTATTGACGTATATGACGAAGTGCAGGAGCAGAACTGGGCCACAGTATTTTACTCTGTGAAAAACAAGCTGCATATCTTTATGATTAGCACACAGCGTGTCCAACCAGCAAAGAGATAAACAAGCATGGAAGCCACACAAACTACCCCAACGTCGTTTATCACAAGAAGCACATGCCTGTGCTTGGCAATGGGACTTTTAGGACAAAAAGCTTTTTTAAATTGTGTTTTTATCCAAACATTGACAACATTAGACAAGATGTCCAACTTTAGGATATTTGTTTACAGTTTTTACCTTTTTGTTTATTATTATTTATAGAAGCATATTGATTAATTTTCATTCTATTTCCAAATTCATACAGAATCATTTCATTTTTTTTCTTGATGTTGATTTAAAATTCAGATATTTGAGTAAAATATCTGAATTTTATGTCAAATTTTATTTTTTGACATAACATGCAAGGCTATGTCAAAATGTATTTGTTTTTCCTTGTGTGCAAGGATCTACATCTAGAACCTACTGATTTAAGACAAGACATTTAGACGCCTAATTTTCCTTCCAGATGAAGACGGCACTCGCAGATGAGAAGAAGTTCCAGCAGCAGATCGTGGCGCAGCAGAAGAAGGAGCTGACCACTTTTCTGGATAATCAGAAGAAGCAGTACAAGCTCTGCAAGGAGAAGATTAAGGAGGTTTGCTCTGCTTGTTCTCCTCCGTTGTACGCCTCTCTCCGGTGTGACACACCGTCCTATTTACTGTTTACTGTTGAGTCAACCCTCCTACACGCAAACATGCACATTCAAAACCTCTGAAGTGGAAGTTTTGTTGAGTCACTCAGCCTACTTGCTATGTACCTGCACGTTTATATGCACACAAACTGGGAGAAGTACAAATCCATATTTACGCCGGAGAATTCTTATCCCTCCACAACCCCGAAATGAAGTCCAGAAAGTGTTGCTATGGGCTGGGAGTGTGATGCGTTGTGTTTTCAGTTAGGAGATAAGTGACCAAAATTAGGTCAGCACTGTTAAAGGAAAGCATCGCTGGCAGGAGAAGATATTTTCAACAAACTGAGGGCTACAACAGAATTAGGCACTCCAGAGAGAGGGGATCAGGCTTCAGTGTTAAGTGCATTAGTGTGAGTTGTAGATTACCTCAAAGCCCCAAAAATAAGGAAAATGACATGTTTTCTTGCCAAAATAAGAAGTTAGCTGGAGCTTGCAATAAGCAGTCCACTAACAAACATTAATATGAACTCAAAGCATTATTTTGTAAAGCCCAGTTCCTTTAGACTACATTTGCTTTCCACATATCCTTTTAAGCTCCAAATTAGAAAGCAGATTTGCAGCAGTCAACAGTCGCCGCTCTGTTTCTCCTCTTTTTCACAGGAGATGAATGAGGACCACAGTACACCCAAGAAGGAGAAGCAGGAGCGTCTGTCCAAGCACAAAGAGAACATGCAACATTCCCAGGCCGAAGAGGAGGCCCATCTTCTGGCATCACAGCGGGTTTTCTATGAAAGGAACTGCCGCGCCTTCAAGCGCAAAGTCATGATTAAAAGGCACGACGTGGAGCAGGAACAGATCCGTGAGGTGTGGAAGTTGTACTTCCTGGACATCTGCAAATCTGTTGAAACATTCATCGCACGTGACCTCATTATTAGTTGTGTTGTTGTTTTCTAAAGTGGTTGGTGAAGGTTTAACGTCAAACAGTGCATTTCTGCTGAAAACACTCATTGTTTAATAAGTAGATTATTACTGAGCTAAAGCTTGCCAACTATGTCATAATCTAGAAAGCTGACCGGCACTTAAAATCCGGAGATGAGTTTTAGCAGCCAAAAGCTCCCTGTGGGAAAATACACAGACTCACAAAGAGTTTAAATTGAAATAAGGAGCAGATGTGGATGTAACTGTCTGTCAGAGGTCAATTTATGGATTTCAAAGTTCCACATCTCTTATTCGCATACATTTCATAGTGTCTGTTTCTCTGTCTGACTCTGAACCATCCACCAAACCACATAATTTTTTGCTTTTGAGGTCATTTCTTACTGTATTGTCATTTTTGCTTTTATATATGGCTGCAACTAACTGTTATATAATAATTAAACAGGAGTTAAACAAGAAGAAGACTCAAAAGGAGATGGAGCACGCCATGCTGATCCGCCACGATGAGTCCACCCAGGAGCTGGAGCAGCGGCAGCTGAAGACGCTGCAGAAGCTGCGGATGGACCTGATCCGCCTGCAGCACCAGACGGAGCTGGAGAACCAGATTGAGTACAACAACAGGCGGGAGCGAGAGCTCCACCGCAAACATGTGTTGGAGCTCCGGCAGCAGCCCAAGAACCTCAAAGTGAGTCATCACAGGGGAAAACGTGTTTGCAGTCATCAGTGTGCTGGATATTGTCTAGGTGGAGAAGGGGGATTTAAGGGGACTGGGTTTCACCTCCAAGATGGCGCAAGCTAGAAGCAACATCCTTTTTTCCTCTCCTTCATTTCTGAATAGGCAGTGATGCAACTTAAATGTAATGAATTAAGATGGGCAAATGGTGCAAGAACACTTTAGATGTTATATTTTTGTTTGATTTAGAGAGCAACAGTGTTTCTCGCAGTTCAGTGTGTAATGAATAAACCTAAAGATAGGATTCACACACTTTTCCCACATTAAAATTCAAACACTTTTCAAGCATTTTCAAGGTAGGTTTTCAAACTTTTCCAGCACCACACCAGAGATTAAAAAAGCTATAAAACAGTTTCAATTCACTATTATATAATGTAATTTATTACTGTCAGTAATAATGTCTTGTGATAGTATTTTACATTCTACATCAGGAACAAGGTTAAACAAAAGTATAACAGAATGTGATGTTTTGAAATATCTGTCTCTCACACACACTGTACACCTGACTACTCCAAGAATAAAACGTCAATTTAACAAAAAAGGTTTAGTCTGATTCAACTTTGGACAGAGAAAAAAATATCTGGTTTCAATAACATTTTGCAAAGGGCCTTGAATCAAACGTTAGGTTGCACTTTATCATTAAACTGTGCAATTTGAATTTCAAGTACTTCATACCAAAAGCTCAAGTACTTTTCAAACTTTGAAAACACCTATTTAAAATTCAAGCATTTTCAAGGATTCCAAGCACCCGTACCGACCCTGATAGACTATCATTCTACTTTCATGGTGTTTGTTTCTCTGCCTGACTCTGAACCGTCCACCAGGTGTTGGAGCTTCAGATCAAGAAGCAGTTCCAGGACACATGTAAGGTCCAGACCAAGCAGTACAAGGCCCTGCGCCACCACCAGATGGAGGTTACGCCCAAGGCGGAGCACAAGACGGTGCTCAAGGCCCTGAAGGATGAGCAGACTCGCAAGCTGGCCATCCTGGCGGAGCAGTACGAGCAGAGCATCAACGAGATGATGGCCTCGCAGGCGGTAAGGCTAAAGATTTCTAAAAGTTCTTGGTTCTTTAAGCGATGGAGGAAATATTTGGTTGGCACTTTATTTATTTTCTCCCCTCTCTGCCCGAATTATGTCCTCTCTTTCCCCGTCACTCTCTTTCATCCCTCGGTTTCTCCGCCTCTTTCTGTCCCTTTGTCCCTCTCTCTCCTTGCGGTCCACGGTCGCCCGTCAGCTACGTCTGGACGAAGCCCAGGAAGCCGAGTGCCAGGCCCTGAGGCAGCAGCTGCAGCAGGAGATGGAGCTGCTCAATGCCTACCAGAGCAAGATCAAGATGCAGACCGAAGCGCAGCACGAGCGCGAGCAGCAGAAGCTGGAGCAGAAGGTGTCGCTGCGCCGGGCGCACTTGGAACAAAAGGTGTGCTACAGGAAGTACTTTAGTCACTTAAAGCCTCTTTACTTGAGACAAGATTTTAACATTCAACGTGTTTATTTTTGGTCACATTAAATTAAGCAAATTAAATCTGCAAGATGGAAATACTTACTGCTTACTCATTATATAAGACTAACCACAAGATCTCAAAGAAAAAAATGCTATTTGACTGGATTTATAAAACAGATGCTGCTGAAACTGCAGCTGCACCTCCCATTTCTCGATGCCCATTAGGTTTTGAGAGCCACGGTTTGTCGTCAGGGAGCCTATAAGGCTCCTTGCGAGTGGAGACTTTTTGTTGTAATTGCACAAACTTGTTTTGTGGTGTGCATGTGCAGAGGTGCACTTTATTTTGTAGAAGGCCTTAAGTGTAAACTTAACTTCTGTAGTTAAGAAGTTACGTTTACATGTAAATGAATAGTTTAATTATTGAGTCAGTCAGTTGAAGGAAACTGGATCTGAGAAAGTCTCTTGTACTGTGAATTTCAACCAAAGCGTCGCTGTACTTAATGTAAAAAAAACAAAGTATAGCATAATTTTGAAGTTGAAAGATGGTGTTCAATCTTTTTATCCGTTCATTTACATAATTATTTTGCTAATTAAAAAAGGGTTGCATGTTTAATCTTGGTTTTCTTTAGAAGTCACCATATTAATAAATAGAGTCCACGGTGAGTAATTTTAATTGTTAATAGTTGTTGGAAAGACAAATAAAGCTTAAAATAGTATAATACAAGGAGAAAACCTGTTAGTGTCTGCATTCACATGCATGCCACACTTTTAAATTTCCCATCCATTTTGAAAACTGTATCGCTTTTGTTTCCCAATTACATACTATGTTTGGTGTTCTAATAAATGTGGAAAAAAATTAAAAAAACTAAAGGGATATGAAAACTTTTACAAGGCCGTTGTTTAATTCACAGCTGCGAACATCCGGATTCACATCGGCAGCCGGTGTGAACCTGAAAATGTGACCCAGAAAGATCTTCGCATGTTTGCAGAGACTCTCACACAGACAGCTTTCCTTCACCGCAGGTGGCGATGACAGTGGCATGACTTCCTGCTGGGTGCAGACAACCATTCTCTCCTACAGCCCAAGCTGCTGTGCAGAATCTCAAATCAACCCCATTGTGTCATTTTGTCACTTTTTTTTTTAAATTGCAACTTTTTCAAAATGTGTAATTCAGATACCTGAAGTCATGCCAGACGGTGTTTACTGCTGTTGTCACCTTATTTTACAGAAGCTCCAGCCGCTCCAGTACAGTTGTAGGCTGTTATACGTTTGTTCTGGTTTGACGTTTTTATCAGTATTTGTCCTGAAAAGCGGTTATGAGATCCTCCCAGGTACATGGCTCATCTTTAATCTGACCGTCATGTAAATCAGTGACATGAGATAAAACGGCAGCAGAGAACTCGTGATTTCAAACTGACCGACGTCATGGCAGCAGCCTCGCAGACAGCACTCCGACAACAAAGGAAGGGACCTTTGAAATGCCGCCCTCATCCAGTTCTGTTGGGTCCAACAGCAGGCTGCGCTGCCGCCTGTGGTTTCTTGTTGCCATCTGCTGGTGACAGACAGATTTGCAATCCGGTACGAAGATGATGTCATGATTTTTGAAGCACTATTGTGCTCCGGTTCGGTTCACAGTCAGAGTCTGGAGTCCTCTGTGCTCAGTAGTTCGTCAGATTGCCGTATTGCACCAGGCAGTGTGTTTGTCTGCACCTGTGGATGGATGTGTGTATCGAGCAGGTGTGTTTACTCCACTACGGCATTTCTACAACTTTAGAGGAAGGTCTGCAGGTATTTACCGTCATCATCTTTCCAGGTGAATACTATTCAGTAGACATGACACCGCAGTGATTACACAACACTGTGGTGTAATCAGCACAATGTTTCTACAATAAATGCATCATATTTTAATCATCTTTTTATTTATGCTTTGGATCAGCTTTGGCTCTGCATTTTAGGACTGCAGTGAGCACTGCAGTACGTTGAGGAACCGGCAAAAGCAAAAAGCGGCAATAAAATTGTTCTGATGTTAAATAAAGATCTGCAGTGCGCTGCAAAAGTATTCATACCCCAAATCACAATCAAAAAATTCAGTGCAGAAAGGATGCATTCTGAAAACTGCGGCCTGCATTTGTAATCAGCCCCTTTTAATGTGATACCTCAAATAAAATGAGATCAGTTCAACATGTGTCAGATTGGCCCAGTCAAATCCTTTTGTGATTTTAGTACTGCAAAGCCACAAAATCTTCCCAAGAATTGTATTGTATGGTTTCTAGTGGAAATATTTTAATTCACTTCAGTTAAGACAAAATAACTTCAAAATAACTTTTCAGTAAGACATATGAGCTTTTTTTTAACTCGGTAATTCTTAAAAGTATTAGTTCCAAGGGCAGATTTTTTTAAAAACTAGAAACAGGAATAGAAGTGAAAAATATCTTCTAGTACTTTATTGATGCTGAAGAATTATTGACCTAAAGCAAACTTATGTCTTGCTGAAGAGTTACTTTTTAAGTTAATTTTGTCTTTTTTCAAGCATACTAAGATATTTGCGGTAGAAATTATACAAAACAAAACTTGATAAGATTTTTGACTTTGCTTTGAAGGTCAGATCTTTTCCGTCTAGTCCGAGTGAGTTTGAGTAAAACGTTTAGTATCTAAATGTGTAAAGCTGGCAGACACACCCCAGCTGTAACTGCAACTTAGCACAAATGCACGCCACACCTTTCAGATTTTAAAAGACACGTCACCATATAAGTTTTACTTCACAATTATACCCTACGTTTAGGTGTTCTATCAAACAGATTATAAAATTCATGGAAACTATTTTAGCTCTTTAGCGAAGAAACCCCCCCAAACAACTAAAAACGACAACCTGAATTTGATTTCTTCCTCTTTGTGACCTTCCAGATCGAAGAGGAGCTGGGTTCCCTTCAGAAGGAGCGAACTGACCGCATTAAGCACCTGCTGGATCGCCAGGAGCGGGAGATCGACGGCTTCGACATGGAGAGCACGCGGCAGGGCTTTGGCAACCTGGGCATCTTAGACTTTCCCAAGGACGACTACAGATGAGGAGTCGGGGGGTGAAAGGTCGCTGTCGTGTGTCGCCCTCGACGTCCTTCTGCCTCAGATCAACCGTCCTCTCCTTTTACCTGAGCCTGGCCTGACAGTCAAGGTTTTTTTTACTGCTGCTGACATCCTCATCAAAAACACACAGACGTATGGTAAAAAAAAGCTCTAGATTACATGAGCCAGTGTGTTTCATGGCCGGTCAAACGGAGTCGACGGCAGGTTTTAGATGCCCAAATCCCACCGAAACTTCCTCCCCTTCCTTGCCTCTTGTGGTGTCACAAGATGACAGATAAAGATAAATTCTCGTAGTCGTCACGTTTTTGTAATGATAATGATAACATAGTCAGTGTTTCTTGTTCCTTGTGCAATGATGACACTTTTGGTGTGACCTAAAAGTGGAAGTCAAGAGAAGGAGGGAGAAAAACGAGGGTAGTTCAATGAGCGAAATCGCTCCAAACAAACATGCATTTATGCAAAAGTGATTTTCTTCTCTAAAGCTGTGCAAAAAAATTGTAAAAAAAAAAAAAAAAAAATCTGTTAAATCGATAAATGAAACGACTGATCCTTCCGCAGCGCCGTCTTTGCTGCTTCTTTGAACACTTTTTGGTAATTCTTCATCAGGACATTTTTAGGACAAATTTTGAGTAATTTGATACTCGAGACAATTATCATGGTGTACAAACAGATCACACGTTATTCCTTCAGGTGAATTTGATTGCTGAAGGGAGGCTGGATCATGGGACTCGCCGTCTGTGTCCTAGTGATTTTACTGCACTGGCAGCCAATGTGAAATACAGAGAAATACATGTGACCTGTAAACTCCCAGCTGGTACAAAGGGCTTCAATGGGAGGGCAGGGCTGTCTTGTATTTTGTGTATAGATGGATTTATGGAGAGCTTTTACTTATTTTCATATTGTATTTTAACTGTCACACAAATCCAAAAAGAATTTTTTTAAAAACGCTTTCTTTTTTTTTTCTTCTGCCCCATCTTTTACAGATAGTATTTGAGGTCCTGTCATTTATTAATGGAAGTTTCTTTTCTTTTTTTTCCTTTTACTTTTTGCTTTACACAACTCTCAAGCTGTGTGTTTTCTTATAAACCAGACCAGTATGATGCTTTATTAATGCATGCACTTTATTTTCTTTTCAGGTCTAAAGAAAGCATGAATCTGTCAGAGCTTTTAATTATATTTGTAAATAAAGTGCTCATCACACAAAGTAAAGAAGTCTAAATGTTATTCCTCTGGAACTTACAAAATTTACTAATTCTATAATACATTTAAGTTGGATAAATTTGCAAAATATTTGTTTCTATTCTCGAATTTTCTGTTGTTCCAGAAGCCTGAGACTTGGGAATTTTAGCTCCTATATTTACAATGCATTTACAAGGAAGCTCCTAACCTCCGGCATTCAAAGAGGATCTGTTGAATCTCGTTGATCCTTGTCTACTGAGCAGACAGTGGGAAACTTATTGTTCCAGATGTGTGAAAATGTGGTATTTTTAATACCTTGCCCTTAGCGATCCTCAAATATATATATTTTTTAAATAAAGTCAAATGCAAGGTTAGTAATACACATCTAATAAGTATAACTTTGCTCAAGTAAAACAGAAACTACTAAAAACAGAAGTCCATTGGAGAATTTTTCCCAGAAATGTGAACTTCAGCACATGAAAGTGAACCTCTAGAGTAAGAACAATTATCTAGAAACTTCATCAAACCCAGCAGATTCTTACTTTAATTGCAAGTCAAATGTTTTGCACTTTGGAAAATCGTGTGCATAGTGAGCAGGCGAAGGACAATTTGAAGACACAACTAATAGTCTTGTCTTATGTTGATATGTAGTTTACTGCTGCCACAATTTTTTCCTTATCTGTTAACACTCAACATTCAAACACCCATTTCTAAAATATTTGAGAAACAGTTGGAGGATAACTGTATTTCTAAAGATTTAGAAATTGGAAGATCAAGAAAAAATGGAAAACGCTGATTCAATGGTTTATTGCAGGTTAGAGCAGGTGACTTCATTTTGAGAAGGAGTCATTCTTGTAACAATTAAAAAACAACAACAACATGTTACAGTGGCTCAAAACTGGGCTTTCTCTCTCAAATGAATCGAGTATTTCCAGTGGAGGAACACCATAGGATTTTCCTGCTACTAAACACACTTGCTTGCAGTCTTTGCTTGCTTATTTTCCAGCCAGCTGCTCGTAAAGTTTAGGCACATAACTGTCCCACTCTGCCTGGTAGCAGGTTCCCGCCACAGGGGCTCCCAGCTTGTACTTCTTTCTAAACGTTTGCAGCTTGAATTTGCCGCGTCCGTCTCCAGAACGATTGGTGAGGACGGCCTCGGAGCAGGACAGGCTGCCCGGCTGCTCGTACACCAGCCACACATACCTGTGCAGACCTGAGGAAAAACATCACAGCTGCTTTTAAGCGTTACATATGGAGGAAAGAGTCTGGCTAAAATTGGAGTCAAGACAACACAAGAAGATTGTTGAGGGATTTCCTTACATTTAATTGTAATACTGAAAAGACTTTAAACATTTTTACTTAACAACTTTTTAACTGTGGTAATTAGTGAAGCAGCAATCACTTTAGTGCCACAATTTGTCATTTCTTATCTACTTTCTTACCTGTGCCTTTGGGAGGACCAGAGCCCACATAGTCAGACATGACGCAGCCAGAAGAGACATCATTCCCCTTCATGTTGACCACCAGAAAATGGTGCCACTCCCTGTAACAAAAAAAGGTTCAAATCAAAATTAATTCAAGAAATTTTGTTAATTCTTGACTTCACGCTGGTAGACAACTGTAAGACTCACTGAGTAAAAGAAAAAGGATAAAAAATCAGTCCAAAACCCTTTCAGTCTCACCTAAATTTGGGGTCTTTCCTGCTGGGAGCGTCTGGGTCGGTCAGGGCCAAAGTGTACAGTTTACTGGGGTCACATCCTTCCCACTCAATAGAGGTGGGTCGATTCTGCACCTGTATGTAATGGGAATTACAGTCAAGTTACAGTTCCCATAACTTAATTTTTTTTATTTACTTACACAGAACAAGAATCTCTAATTTAATTTCTCACATTTTTTGCTGTAAAACTGCCATCTTTAATAACTTCTACTTCTGTTTGCTGATTGGCCCAGTAGAAATTCTACCAGAGGAGGAATATAAGTGAATGGGAGAAAGCCGAGATGCGGATTTACCCGGGTTTTTTTTCTATGTTGCTTCGCTTTTAGAGTAACCCATTAAAAATATGTAGAGCCATTTCAGCCAAAATTAAATAAATAAATAAATGGGTGAAATAAATAAAAAATGAGTAAAATAAATCAAAAATTGAACAAAATGAGTGAAATAAATAAAAAAATTGTTAAATAATTTATCTTTTCATTAACCCAATTTTTTATCTTTGTTTTTCATTTTATTGATTTTTCAATTTCTCTTTTTCATTTACCCATTTTTCACTAATCTATTTATAATTTAACCACTTTTCAATTTCCCTTTTTCATTAACCCATTTTTTCATTTATTTATTTTTCAGATCATCAATTTCTCTATTCCCCTTTTTTCTTTTATCTATTTTTCACTTACCCATTTTTCATTAATCTCTTTTTCTATTTATCCATTTTTTATTAATCTATTCTTTAATATAACCAATTTTCAATTTCCTTTAACCCGATTTTCTATTTCCGACTTTCATAAACGAAAACTTTTCAACACAAAGTTACTGAGACATCCATAGGGGGGCGCTATTGAGCCTTTTGCCTCTTCACACATGCGAAATATTATGTAACCCAATTTATTGTGACCAAACAAATTCACACATAGATGCAAAAAATGTCTTATAATGTTTAAAGAAAAACTATTTGCAGGAACTGGCGTCAGCCTGTGTTTTATAACGTAGCTCCCTGTTAGCTTAACATCATTTAGCTCACCAACCTGCGTTGGAGTGAGAACTTTGCCGAGCTCGTCGATCTCCAGGGAGCCATATTTAACAGTCAACGGCTTCGCAGGCTTTTCCTCCACCTCCTGCAAGGCGAGAGACCCGGACCACTTGCTCAGATCCACGGACATTGTCCCCGTTTTGTTCCGTTTTCACACCGCGCTGACTGGACCGCTGGAACTAGCAGGAGTGCTGCGTTCACGGACCACCAGAAATACAGATTACCTAGATAGGTTGATGTTATTTTAATTGTAATAAATGTTTTGAATTACAAATGAATGTGTTATTATTTAGTTCCCATAAAATGTATAAGATAATTGTTTACAAATTTAATAAATTTCATAATTAAGTCTGTGAGAGTTAATAAGTGGCAATGCAGTTATTTATCCCTACTTTCTTCATCACCATGGATGGTATAAGAAAAGATTAATGCTGAATTTTTGTCAGACATAGATGTAAAATGAACTAAAATAAACGATTAGAATACCTTGTGAAAGTCGGAGGAAGAGAAAGTTGTATTTTCCTTGCAAAGACAAAGCGTTGAAACTACAAACAAGCAAAAGGCCACCAGAGGGCGCAGTTCTGTCATTTACCTCAGGGAATTTGATTCGTTAAAATGAACGTCAATCAGATCGCCTGACTTTGTCCCGCCTTCAAACCACATGCTCCATTGACACACTTCCTGTTCTCGGAATCAGACGCCCTCGGTTTGAGTCTGGGGTCTGACAAAGACACAACCGTTTCACTGGCCCCAAAACGCATTTTTGTAAAGTAGAATCTAACTACAAATGTTTTCTAAAAATCAACTTACCCTTTGTCTGTATCTTGCTTTTTCTGTGTATGTGTGTTGTCTTTGATTATTTTAATGATGATTCAGAATAAAGAGCAGCCTAAGGGTTTAAGTTTCGATGCTTTGGTTTTGATATGAGTGCAGTGGCTTTCTTCAACAAGGCACTTTGTATTGTCTTTTTCTTGTTGCTGAAAATGGGCTATATGGATGAAATTACCTTTACCTTGTATAAGCTTACGGGGGCACCAGAAGGCATAAAGCAATGTATAACAGGACACCTGTTTTGGGTTGTACACTGAGCTACACTTATGGAAACTTTAGTGAGACCAGACATGCATGCTTTTGGTTTGCGGGAGGAAATGTCTCTGTGTGCACAAGAAGAAAGGATGTGAAACCCTCTTGCTCTGAAACAACAATGCAAGCAACTTTTAAAACGTGCATGAGCATTTTATAATCCCTTATTCAAATCCCTAAATGTTTGTGGATTGATCAGACATCAACTGTTCAGAACAGAACAATGATTTGGTAAGATGCAGCTTGAAATCTGTGAAACTCTTCTATCTGTGAAAAACTCCTTTTATTTATTTTCAATAGGCTATCACAAGACTGAAAACAACAATAATAGTTCAATATGAAACTCTTTCTGCAAAATTTCTATCCAAAATATCTTACACCATATCAATGTTTTGATGTATTTGTGTTTCTTACAAGAAATAATTACACTTTTCTTTATTTTCTGATCCATTTGTTGCCCTAATTGATCTTGCAAAGTTAGCAAATGATTAATATTACACGGACAGAAACAAATTAAAATTCAACAAATTTTAGTCAACTATTTGGAAATCATTTTAACTGAGATTTGAGGTAAATTTTATCTTCAGTAAACATCCATCAACATCATAAGTTTAGATCATAAGTTAAGTTGCTAAAAAAAATAGCAACTTATTTTTAGTTGCTATTAAAATAAGTTGTATTAATATTGTATTACATATACAATATTAATTGTATTAATAATAGGCTTGGATATATAATAAGAAACAGTCATTTAAACTTTTTGGATAATGAATGACTTTCACTGAAAAAAATTATAACAAATAACTAAAGCTTACAGATAAAGTTAATTATTTTAAAGGATAAATTACCTTTTCTGTCAGATAAAATAACAGAATCCAGTTCAGCTCGTCAAAGATGATAATTACACACCATTGGTATCGTCAGTAAAAAAAGAGGCCTCTGTCTCTTTAAGCAGGTGAGTCCTAGGTGCGGCTCATTTCTCCCAACGTTTCCGGACCTGCACGTTCTAGTAAACAAAGCACGTCCGCCAAATCTCCCGTGGAGACGCCAGAGGCAGTTCATCATGTCAGCTCGGTGACCTTTGCCGGTACTACGGTCCATTTACTCTACTTTATAATGACCTTACGCTCAGTGTCACACAGGTAGACTAGTCAGACAGACTCGGACTAGAAGTCTTATTTTTCTGAGGGCTATTTTTTGAGGGCTATGTAGAAAAGATAACATGAACATTGTCGCGTCTCTAGCGCTTCTGCAACTGTTTGTTTCTGCGGCAGGTGAGTCGTGGTGACGTACTTCTAACAGGTGAGTTGAAATTACCTCTCAGGGTTTAACTCCTTTCTTCTCTCTCGTCTTAAAGCGACAGTTTCGGGAAACTTCTCCACCGAAACTGTCCTGTCAGCCGCACCGGGCGACGTCGTGTTACTTCAGTGTTACACCGGAGGGAATCAAACACCTGTGTGGACAATATGGATGAAAGACGGTCATGTTGTCGCCTCAAACGGTGAGCTACACGTGGACTCTGCTGCCAAAGACCCGCGGCTCACCTTGGAGCTCAACGGGAGTTTGAGCATCAGTAAAGTGATTTCTGAGGACACGGGCAGCTTCCTGTGCAGCGCCAGACTACCGGACAACAGAACCATCAACGCACATGTCCAGCTTCAAGTAACCAGTAAGTGGTGGGGAGTGGAGGGGGGGGCATGAGGTCCAGTATGGCTCCAGTCTAGTGGGATCCTTCTGGGCGTTGGTTGCCTGCATTCGCTCAAGCTTTTCAACCAAACTGGTTCTTCCACATATTCGCCTGTCTGCTCACATGACAGCAAGGGAGCTGCATGACTTGATAAAACAGCTTTTACTTTAACTTTCAGTTCGGAAACTGGTTGGACACTCTCCTATCTGGCTTCTGTAAGTCAAAGCCTAAGATAATAGTAGTTATGTATTGGTTATTGGTAAATTTAAAAATGTCAAAACCTGCTGAAACACTGCTCTAAAGCATGCTGGGTGCATCGATCCACTTCTTTCACTTTTGATATCGATACCGATATCTGAGGTTCAGTATCGGCCGATACTGAAAAGCAATGCAATTCCAGAGTATTCTTGTTTTGCACGTTTGGCCAAAATATGTCAAAATGACACAACTTTGATTTGTTCAGTGAATGCGATAAGGAGTGTAATACCCAATTTATAATAAATAATAATGAAACTGGAAGTGACTAAAACAATAGGTTTTACATGTAAGAATAAACTGTAGCAAACCTTCTTTCAAATAGTTCAGAAAGTGAAATTATTCTAAATATCATGTAAAATGAATAATAAAGCATAGTGTTGCTCAGAGAATTAGACAAAGTAGATCTGCCCTTATGGATCAGGCACATTGTCACCGATGCCCATCTAGAATTATTCAATATTGAGACAATACAGATATTAATATCAATAATAGAAATGTCAGATTTCTCCATTTCTAGTTGTGGAAAACATGAACAATTATCACTCTTATTAAGGTTTTAAATCAAAAGTTTAATCGGATGTTTTGATTAATAGTTATCAGATTATATTACAAATTTTCTTTCCAATTTTTGTGTAGATTCCATTAAACTAACATTTTGACTTATGGTTGTTGTATTGTGAAGCTCCAACTTGAGTTGCTCATTCAACTTTGTCATCATCAGTTTGAGAAACCTCTGTATCACTTACCTTTTCTGAAAGGCTAACCAGCTTTGGGTCTGATTGGGTTTTTTTTATATTTTGAGGTAGAAGATTATTTTTTATTATTTGTTTGTTTCAATTCAGTATATTCAAGATTTCCCCCAATCCAAACCACAGCTGCAGGAAGTAGATGTAAACCCAACATGCATAGTGAAAATATATTTTATGAATGAGTATGTGTGTCCTTTTTGTTACCGTCAACATGACCTTACAAAATTCTTGCTAGATGTTTGACCACTCTTTGTCACAGGGTTGGAGGATTTCATTTGAAAATAGCTGAATCATTTTTTGGGGGCCGAACTTTTAAGCGCATTGCATGTCGCTACGCCAGGTTCTGGGATTTGGGCTGGACTTTCTGGAAGAAAAAAAAATATGTTTGTGATAATTGTCCTTCGGTCCAGGTGTCTATAATCAACAGACCCAGACCAAGAGACTATCTGTCTGTGTGGGAAGTTGTGGAGTTCAGTTAAACTTAAAAATATTGACATTTGGACCACAGATCAATGGCTTCTCTCAGCTGGCGATGAAACAGTTTCCAGATTAAAACAGTTCGTCTCTCCTTTCAGACATTGGCAAAGCGGTGACATATTCAGGTAGACTAAACTTGCTTGCAATTATTTGAGCTGCTGGTATTTAGGGCCGTATAATAATATCGATATCGCGATATAGATCAATATTTTCTTTCCTAGAAAAAAGTCGATATTCATCTGCAAGTATCGTAACATCCAACTGTCGCCTTTCTCACTCACTGCTTGCTTCACCAGGTCAACAGGCTTAGAGTGATTCCTTCAGATGTTCAGGTTAAAAAGGTATCACACTATTCAGACCAGGAACTTGGTTCACTTTATTTACTTTACTAATGCATGTCAGCTACAGTTTGGACTGTTTCAATTAAAAGAAACATGTTTTCTCACCACTTCTTTGATTCATTTTGTCCAGCTGTTGACTTTAAGTCTGTGTCCAACCAGAGCCAGGTATTGTGTAGTTGGTGCTTTTAATCAGTTTTCATCCATCCATCCATCCATTTTCTTTGCACCCTTGTCCCTTGGAGGGGTCGGGAGGGTTGCTGGTGCCTATCTCCAGCT
>CAEGAF010088319.1:0-11041 GCA_903067075.1 Micropoecilia bifurca | reverse complement strand
AGGTTAATTGGTCTCTCCAAATTGTCCCTAGGTGTGCATGGTTGTTTGTCCTGTATGTCTCTGTGTTGCCCTGCGACAGACTGGCGACCTGTCCAGGGCGAACCCTGCCTCTCGCCCGGAACGTTAGCTGGAGATAGGCACCAGCAACCCTCCCGACCCCTCTAAGGGACAAGGGTGCAAAGAAAATGGATGGATGGATTTATTAATATTTGTAACCTTTATTTTACCAGGATAAAAACCCACTGAGATTAAAAACCTCTTTTTCAGAGGAGTCACTGCCAAGAGGCAAAAACAACAACAGCACACCAAATAATGAATAAATAAGAAATCAAAAAAATACCCTGCACTGCTATGGACTGGTGACCTGACCAGGGTGTAGCCCACCTCTCACCTGCTGACAGCTGGAGTTAGGCCCCAGCACCCCACACGACCCCCACGGATAAAGAAAATGGATGGATGGATGGATGGATGGATGGATGGATGGATGGAAAATACCCTGAAACTGTTATTTTTACATAGGATGACAATTTCTCACCACTTCATGCCTACTTTCCTTTGGTTTTTAGAAATAGGTAGGATTTCTTGCAAGGAACAAAAAAAAGCAAGTCAAACAAAAGAAATCGTAGCCACTATATTCGGTTAAAATTGCTTAAAATAGCTTTACTTTACTTTACTAAAGCAACCAACATGAAGCCGACTGCAGCAGAGCCACTATGGCTTCAGTTTAATTACAGACGCATATTCTCTGGCAGGCTGCAATCCAAAATGTTTAAATAGTCTGAAGTGTGGTGGCATTTCTCTATTGTCTTCTTGAAGCCACAAACACACATGATGAGCAATTTATGTGTCATGTCAGTCACTGCCCAGCATTCCTTCTGAAACGCACAAGCCACAAAACAACCAGATTTATCGTATAATACAATAAAATCAATCACAACAGGAACAACCACAGTGGAGTTATATTCACACTTCCTGAAAGCTTTTTCCATGTCATTATCTTCATGAGTTTAATTAATCAGCGCCAGTCCAATATTTAACCTCTAATTTCATTTACGGACTAATTTGCTTTGAATTATTTATGTGGATTACATGGGGTAGAATCAATTTCAGCTTTCACGTTAATCATATCACCAATCTCACCAGCGCAATAGTTAAATCTACATTTTTTTGGTGTTACCCCAAAAATATTCAACTGCGACACTTAAACCAAATTACAGCTCAAGCAAATGTTCGCAATCCTACTTTTTATTTAGACTTCCTTTAGCATGCTGTGTGGAAAAACTCAGACAGACAATCATGACTCTGTGAGGAATACGGCAGAAAATGTGATGGTTTTTGGAATCACATCTGCAGGTTAAGCAGCCAGACCAAACGCCATGTGATAAGACGTCTAAAATCAGCTGCTGCCTCTACACTCGTCGTGCCAGAATCACTTAATCATCACGGCCGTCGTCACTACTCCTCACGAGTAGCGGCGGTAGTCTGGTTGGAGTTCCACGCGGTGAGTAAGCGAGGACAGCTGTACGTGGGACCAGGCTGGGGGATGAGTTTCCGTTTCTGTCAGTTTTGTACACTCAGACGTGACTGACTGCAGCAGCTTCTCAGCGCAGATAAACAATGTTTGGCCCGCGGGCCGAAGCCGTCTGTCTGGAACATTAAAGTGTCTTTGCTCTCTAACCGTAAGGAGATGAGGTTCGCTCTCGTGCGTATCGGTGACGTCGAGCAGGCCGCGGTGCTTTCTGGCTCTCGTTCTCGCTCACGGCTGTTTACTCTGCGCATGTTTTTTTTGCTCTGGGATATTTTTCCGAGCCCCACTAAGGCTCGAGAGGAAATAAAAACCTCGAAGGACAGATGATGTGTATAGATATTGCTCTGTTATTTCAAACCGATGTTTGCTGTGATTTGTTACTCGCTGGCTCGCCTTTCAAAGTCTTACTGAGACAGCCTGGGTGCCTCCTGGGGGCATGGATGCAGTTCTCTTCGGTGGAGATTTATAGCCACATCATTCTAGGCTCGTGCACTAAAAATTCAAACTGTGGCCTCTTAGATCTGGAGGTAAAATAAAGAAAATATAATACTCCTGTAGGGTTTTTGTTACCCTTACTCCATGTGAAGAGAGCTGTTAACTCCCACAGTAAACAGTCCTTTGTTTCTGCCTCCCACTCCACAACTACTGCTAAATCTTTTGCACCTTTGCTGAACACCATGACTGTGAAACATCTCCTAATTACAGCTCTACAAAACACACTCGCTAGTTTGACACGTCACACATGAATGTAGAATGCCTACATGCTAAAATTCAATCAGTTTTGGACCAGTCAAAACAGACAGGGTGTTTTGAGAGCCGTAGATTTTAAAAGTCAAGAAAGAAAAGGCCTAGTTCAAACCTGGAGTCACTTGACTAGGTGTGTAACAGCAAACAAACATCAAAACTCGGTTTGTACGTATCCTTTAAAGTTGTGGATTGTTCATTTTCGATTTGCTTCCGTGAAGAGAAACAAATATATTGTAGACGGGTGAAAAACAAGCCAATAGTACATTAAAACAATAAGTAAGAAAATAGGCACCCCAACAAAATGTTTATTTTTGTATCTTTAATTTCTCATTGTAATGAGTTCTTTAGTGTCACTTTAGTTAGTCCTATGCAGTTCCATACACAACCGCTAGGGGCGCTGCCGCGTTGGTGGCATAGAGAAGATTGAGCACACAAGAAGAATAAATCGTCCTGTTGAATGTGAAGAAACCTCAACATGTGTCTCATCTTTCTGATATGATAGGTCAGTAGAAATATAGTTTTATGCATATATATTAGTATCTTGGAAGAGTTGAAATGGTTCTTAAATCGAATCTCAACTAATGAGTCGCGTAGTTCCTTTTGTGAGTGTTATTGTGTACGAAAACGGGACTTTTTATGAAGGCTAATTGAAGCTAAAGCTAGCGGGCCACGTGTGTGAGCTAACTGAGGAGCTAGCTGAAGGACTGCAGAGTTCATTTGAACTTGTTTTGCACTTTTTGAGAAAGCTCTCACTCAAAATACATTATTTTGGTTTCTTTATTGTATTTCATGTGATTGCACACCAGACATTGCACACATCTGGTGTGCAATGTCTTGCTTCTGATCATTGCTATGGACACGGTCAGATCAGTTCTGCATGACTCATACATTATACTGCCACCACCATGTTTCACCTTGGGAATCGTGTTACTTTTACAAAGAATAACTCTGGAGGTGTCAGAGTAAAAAGGAAATTACTTTCACTTCACATTTATAACCATATTTAAGTTTGAATTTACAAAACTGTCAAACAAGGTCATTTTTACCACAGAATATAAATAAAAAATAAAAATAATTATGAAACAGTAGGGATATTTTAACCCTACAACATCCAACACTTCACAACATGACACAACCAGCGATGCCAAGAAATGCTCCACAGAGCACCACACCTTGGGCAAATCCAAACAAAACTCTGTGGCGATACACAGGTGGAGTTCCTGCAGCGCGTAATGCAACTCAACCTGTCTGCCAAGAACAAAAACAGACGCAGACAAGGCGGGAAGTGAGCAAGAAGAGGAAGAGTACGAGCACGGAAGTGAACTAACCTCAGTTTGTCACCTGTAAGCGGCAGATGTACCATGTGGATGTGGCGCACTCGGCGGGCAGGAGGAAAACAAACATCTCTCGGCACAGAAAGCTGAGAACGGGGAGGCGAAAGGTTTCAACACGACCGCGCAGCATTCTTGAGAGGCAGAGGAATGCCGAGCGAGGCATGTGATTGTGTAAGCACACACCTCTTGACATTTTTCCCACTGGCTGAGGCAAATCCTGTGAAATTTAATGGAGAGCATTCTATCGGCCTTCCCTGCTCCGCTCAGGTAGCTGTGGGCAAACTATGATGTTCTCCACCCCCTCCCAACTATGGGGAAGTAAGTTATGGCAAATGTTGAACGCTTTCAATCAATAAGCCCCCCGACGTGCCACTAAGACGAACAAGAGATCTCTATCTGGAAAGAAACGGAAAGTGCCGTAAGTTTTCAGCTTGGATCTAAATCTGTGTAGCTCAACCAAAAATAGTCACTCATGTGTGAGTGCGTTATTTAAAGTACATGGAAAGCAACCGCAGTAAGCAAATAGGAAACAGCTATTGCCACCGCTGTTGTTTACCGTATTAAAATTACAAACATGATTTTCAGGCTTCGGTGCAAGAGACTCGCCCTGATTTGTCCGCTATCAGTGTCAACGCAAGACTGAATTTTAGGTGAATCAAAAGAGCCGGTGTAGGTTCTACTGGTGAGTGTTTGTCTTTTGTGTATTGTTGCGTAACAATGTTATTCAAAGGTTAGTTTCTCACAGGCTTTAAGTTGAACGGACAAGCCTCCTGATTGACAGCAAGCCAGTTTGTCCACTGCTTGGCGCAAACCTGCACCATATGCAACAACAATAACTACAATAACAGGTTAGCAACCTTCTAGGAAAACACAAAAACTTAAGAAACAATCTACAAATCGAACAGATCTGATCTGGGTCTGTCAATTTTTCCCTTCATCGGATATATAGATCATCAGTTTATAATCTCATGCTTGATAAATACCCCGCAAGAATCCATTGATAATACTTATAAAATACTGAATACATACAAGCATGTTAATATTTCTTGAATCAACTAATATCCCACTGATTCAAGCTGTACATTTCTGTGCATACTCAAATGTACACACAGAAATGGGTTGTAATTCTTGAAGAAATATATGAATTTCAATGCTTTAAGGGTCTAATGCATGACAGATTGAAGAAAACAGTATTTAGGAACAAAAGCTAAAGCACTCTTATTAGTGAGGCACAAAGAAACTGGCAACAGACTGGAATCAGACATTTTTTGCTTGAACGTCTCCAATTTGGCAGCCAGCAGGTCAAACTGAAAACATGTTCTTTTTCTCGCCTGTCCAGCACATGTGAAGTCAGACAATTTGCTGTCTAAAACCCATCAAACATCTCCTTCATGCATGTGTTTTGAGTTGATTCCATAAATTGGAATCATCTGGGATCAGCCCGATCAGAACATCGCTAGTTCAAATGAAAAATCGATGATTATTGTATCATTCTGATTATAAATAGTAACACACTCAGAATAACCCATTACAAACTGCTTTTGAGAATAAAACTGACACAGTGTGCATATTGTTTCGGGATAGCAAATAGCACATGACCAAAATGTGGACACCATTGGTTAGAAGCAAAACCAAAAACAACCACCTGAAACACCAGCAGAGTCAGTTTAAAATCTTTCAAATTTAGACGTAGTGAAACTTTACAATATTATTTCATGTCTCATGCAGCAGGATTAATACCCTGCATGACTCGACTTATAATAATAAAAACATCGGCATAAATAATGCTAAAAGAAACCGCATTATATTTAATACTGCTTGTATTGCCACAGCTGATTGTTGGCCCATTTATTCCAGTTTTGCACACATTTCCGGTAGCAGCGAGACAGAATTCTCTAACAAAACAAGAAAAATCCCCGAATGCAGACGTACGTCGACGATTTAAGGTAAGCCGAATTGAAGAAATATATAATATGTCCTCAAAGGTTTATTAGTCTTTCTAAATATATTGAAGCTCAACGGAGGAGCTTAAACAATCGCTAAATTGCGCGATTTGTTAAGGAGATTCGGAGCGGAAGTTAACGCTGGGAGGACGACAGTGGCACATGACAGACCAAGCGTAGTGACAGTTCAGCCAGATGCTTAAAGACACTTTACACTGAGCTTTTTACGATTTGAAAAATAAATACATTAGCACATAAAAAAAATAAATAAAAAAATCCCATTTCGCCTCAGGTTTTCAAACGTCTTCTACGCTGTACGTAAACAAGTCGACGTGGATAACATGTTTACTATGGTTACACCACGTAACCTCCCGTCGTAAAGATGTAAATTACAACCAAACTGCACTAACATCACGGTGACATGCTGGCATGTGTTTGTCTACATAAACTGCTTTCTCACAACAGTGAATGTTATCAGTCTGTGTGCAACATACCCGTCTCCGGTGAGTCTGTGTCAAATACATCCGCAGTTGAGTCTTGCACTGGATGTACACCAAACTGTAAGTCTTCTTTCAGCAGAGGTTCACAGTGGAGTTATTATTATTGTTTATATTTTCCCCCTCCTCTTTTACAGCATCGTTCAGAAAAGCGCCTTCCTCCCCCTCCTTTCTGATTTTAAAGCGGTTACAGCTCTCAACCCCCCCAAAAAGTGTCTCCGTTAGTTAAAAACAGAAAGAAAAACAGCGTGTCGGCGCTTCCTGATTGAGGTGAAGCGGTGATGATGATGATGTTTTTTGCAAGGGGCGGGGCGGAATGCAGCGTCGAGTCCGCCAAGAAGCGAAGCCTTCAGAAGCGCGTTGCTGCACGTCTGTGCGTGACTGTTATGACTACAGTCAGGGTTGTGTTTGCTGCTGATATACATTCTTTTTTTTTTTTTTTATCATAAACACTACCATTACAGTATGTAGAAAAAGGAACCATGAATTCACCTTAATTTAGACAAAAGCCTGTTTTTAATAACTTTTCCAAGAAGAAAACTGAACAAAACAGGCATTGTGCAAATTGAACTGCTATCAATAATACTATCTTTAACAGACTGTAATGCGTAGCAATGTTTTAACAGGATCTTACATACAAACAGCGCGATCAGCAGCACGGCGCGTACAGTCACCCTATACCAAGAAGTGTCAGAAGTTGCGCAATACTTCCAAGTCACAAAGACGTTGCGGGTGGGCGCCGTCAGGTTGGATGGGGGCGGAGTGTTGTTCTCTGGTATCGTGCTACATACTGGCTTACGGTTAATGATTAAAATAGATGAAACTGTCAGGCTCCGTATGAGGGCAGCAGTCATTTTACATGTGATTCGCTTCACTTTAATTATAAATTCATAGAAGGAACAGCAGATTTGATCGTGATGAAACATGCATTTTATTGGTGTATTATGTAATAGTCTAACAATGTCCTACAACTGGGAGAGCTGGTCTTCTCTTTTTTCATCTCTTGTTTTTTACGAATAAAATCTGATAAGTGTGGCGTGCATTTGTATTCAGTCCCATTGGTAAAATTGACTTTTTTGAGCTCTATCATGTTATTCCTTCCTCAAAAACATACCTGGATTGTTGCCTTGATTTTTTTATGCGTGGTTGAGAAATCCTTTATTCTCCATGGCAACCATTCTTCTGGGTGGACCTAGCTCCACCTTCAAGGCACAGCTCCTCCTCTTAATTGCAGTTTCCAAGCTTCTGAGCATCCACTTCCCAGAGCAGCCCTCCTCAGCAAACCCCCCCCCCCCCCCACTCAGCTCCTGCAGACTAGCCAGCAGCAATTAGCAAACACCTGGTGGATCTGCTCACTATATGAGCTACTTCCTAGTGCAACTCTGGTAAAAACGTTGCTAAAGGGTTAACAGTGGAGCGATGTTGTGATGTCCATCTGAAGGCAGAGTGTCAGAAAGAGCAGAAGTTTTTAAAGAGACAAGAGTTCCAATTTCAAGGCTTTAAATTACAAAGTTAAATATTTTAAGCCACATTTAAAACAACTGAAGCTTTATTGTGTTTTTTTGTGGAAAATATATAATACTGTCCCTCTAAGCATTATGTACTACTATCTTTTGGAAGATATGTCTACCAACTTTTCACATCAAGAAGCAAAAATCTTTTTGGCAATCATTTTTTGTAAAACAGGTCAAGCTCAACCAGAGCGTCTGTGGACAGAAATATCAAACCATGCCTCAAATTACCAATTGGATTTGGGTCTGGACTTTAAATGGGTCATGCTAACACATGGATACTTGATCTTAACCTCCCCATAATAGCCGTGTGTGTTCAGTGAGGTTTGTTTCCTTCCTGAAAGGGGAACATTCACCCTGGTTTTAAGATTCACACAGATTTCCTTACAGAATTTTCATTTTGTTTAACTTCCTTCATCTCTTCTGTGTGAAAGTATTAAACATCAACAGAGTGTCTTTTTTCAGAGGCTTCTTCATAATTCTTTTAATACTGACCACTACAGGAAATCCCTTCTGTCCACAGTCATCAGTATCAACAATAAGTCTTTGAAGAAACTTGATAAATATGGTCTAACATTTAATTTCCCTTTGGGGCCAATAATAATTGTTTAAATTTTTTTTTATTTGAACTAACTTGAATTGCGTTGTCTTTTCAATATTCCAGCATTTGCTGAAGAAACACATCCCATAGCATTATGCTACCACCACCATGAGTTACCATGGAGATGTTGTGTTTAGGGAGATGATCAGTGTTAGTTTTACCCAAAATGAGCAGCTACCTACCCCCTTTTCACCACGTCTTTTACCCAGTTTGTGGAACTGTAAATAGGAATAGTAGGAACCCCCATGTTTAAAGGCTACTGGTGAAGAGCAAATATAAAACCTGAATTGTTTTCAGGTTCTCCCACTTAAGTCTTACTGAGTTTTACTGAGTAATTCTCTCCTCGTTCAGCCTACAAATAGTGCAGGGATCACATTGGATACGTTTTTATAAGGAACTCTGGTCAGTTGAGATCAAAACTCTTTTTTTGTAACCTTCAAAACAATCTCTGTGGCAGAAAACATACGCTGCACCATCATTGCCCTGAACTCACCATCCCACGGTGCTGGCAGGCCCCGCGACTCAGACACGTTTCTTATCAGCACGGACGAAAGACACTGGTCAGAAGTAAGGGAGGATTGGATGGACATCCTTTAAAGAACGTTTATTAGTGGCGGTGAAACATGACACTGAGCCGAGACTCACCTTCCGTAAACGTTGAGCAAACAGATGTGTTTTCTCTGTATCTTTTGTTTTGTTTTCTTCATTTTACACAAAGGGAGTTTAGAGAAGTAGTTTTAAGGTTTAATGCAGGTTTTAAATGTTCACATTATTACTTAGTCAAAATTGCTTTTCAGTTGTTTTTTGGGGGGGTTTAACAACAGAATATCAAAACTACAATATAAACCCAAGACCTTCTTTCGCTAATGAGCAAGAAATTGGATGTTAATTAATATGAAATTAAGCCTTAAAACCTTATTTTTTGACAATACAGTCAGGATTTATTTTAAAGGTTTTTTTTGTTATACAGTTTTCAAAGTATTTAGGTTGCAATTGGAACATCATTGTTGAAATAAAGCCTCAAAAAGGCATATTCAGGTCAGACAAGACCAGTGTAACGTTTTTGACCTATATCCTGGAAGAAAAGCCAGAGGTCCACTTTGGAGCAGATTAACAACCTCTAAACATTTGGGGGCCAGAGCTCAAACACAATACTTTATTCATAAATTTACATGGTCCAGTCAAAGTCAGGCAAAGATTTTTATTTTCTTAATTTTTTAAACAGTTTTGGCCTAATTACTCCCCTGACAGTTTTTTTCTAGCAAAATTGCCTATTTTTTAAATTTTTTTGAGTATGTGTGCTCAATTTAATGCAATCGATTACTAAAGTTGTTGACAATTATTTCAATAACCAATACATCATGATTAATCTGATAATTCTTCGGTGCATATCAGCAGCCAATAATGACGGAGCGACAATGTGACTCAGTCCAGTAGGAGAGTTTCTGCCTCCCATTACTTGTTTTAATCCAACCTAACAGCTGAGATCGATAATATTACCCTTCTGGATGAACCTTCACTTCTAAAAATATTGTGGCGCCTGCCGTTTCCACACAAACCTTTTGTAATATGTCGCAGCAGGAAAGAGACAGCTGTGGATAATTTGTGTTAATGACAGATTATTAACAATTAGATGCTCCACTTTCTGGTGGCTCAGCGAGCTGTTATGGATGTTATGAGGGAGATCTCGACTTTTCACCCATCAAAATGCACGTATGGAAAAAAATACCTACAACATTTTTGCTTAAGCTAAATTACACTGTTAAATTACTTCGATGATTAATTAATGATGGCGACTCACAACTGAAGAAAATCCTAATGTTCACCAATGAGAAAATTAAGAACCTATTTTAAAAACAGAAATTCTGTTGTGGCCTACAACTGAAACAAAAAAAATAAGAAAATATTAAATTTAAAACCATGAGAGTGGAAAGATATATTTTAGTTACATTTGTCAATTTATTCAACAGTCTTGATTGAGATAAAACTAAGTCTCTTTCTGCATTTGGAAAAATTTGAGTCATTACGTTATTGTTTTGAAACGATATGGCATTGAATGAGACGATGCTTTGTTGTTGTGTATTTTTTATTTCAATATTTTTGTATGTGTTTTTTGTGGAATTAAAGCCTTTAACATCCATCTAAGTTGAATAGCAAATGTTTTCTTCGTGTGAACGGGAGCAGACACAAGTTTGTACGTCTTTCTGCTCCTTTTCATTCACGGTTTCTTTCAGTTGTTACATGAACTATTCAGGTTTATTATTGAGTGAATGAAATCTAAAACATGAAATGAAAAACCGTACGCCACAAAAGCTCAATGCTAGAGAGCTGAGTGTTTACAACGCGCCATGTCTGACCACCGTAATGGGAATTTGAGTGGAAGAAAAAACAATGATGGCATAAAAACTAACAAACACACAAACAAAAACTAGAAACTTTACAACCACAGCAGAGCCACATAAAAAGCAACTCTTCAAAGCCGGAACAGGTTTTTACTGCATTACATGGACATACATTTTACTGTATTTATCTACATTTAAATCCATTTCTGGCCTTAGGTTATTTTCAAATTTGAAGAGAAAGTGAATGTAGACCATAATCACTAAACTGATCAGAAATACATGCTTGAACATGTCACTCTTTATGTATGTTATTATAATTTATTAGATTTACTTTACGAAATAAATTGATTTGTTGACGGTATTCTAATTTATTGAGTGAACTGATTTCTCCAGGTGCATCTTGGCATATTTCAGATATTTGTCTTTTAACCTCGATGAGGCGGCCTCATCCTGAACTGCCCTGTGTGTGTGTGTGTGTGTGTGTGTGTGTGTGTGTGTGTGTGTGTGTGTGTGTGTGTGTGTGTGTGTGTGTGTGTGT
>CAEGAF010088311.1:0-10214 GCA_903067075.1 Micropoecilia bifurca | reverse complement strand
TGTGTGTGTGTGTGTGTGTGTGTGTGTGTGTGTGTGTGTGTGTGTGTGTGTGTGTGTGTGTGTGTGTGTGTGTGTGTCCTGAAGGAATTTGTGATGATTGTAGTATTTGGCCTTGAGTACATCATCAGGATATGGAGCGCTGGCTGCTGCTGTCGATACCGAGGCTGGCAAGGCCGGCTCCGCTTTGCCAGGAAACCCTTCTGTGTCATAGGTGGGTCTAATAGGATGATAAATACGAAAACACACCAAATATGCAGCTTGAAAATATTTATGTTACGCTGGATTTATTCAGAAAAGAGTTCAAATGCTCACAAATTTGCATGCAGGAAGATTGTTAGAGTGTAAAGTTCTGCTGACTTTATTTGCAACTTTATCGGTGTCGCATAAACCATTAATCAGAGTAGCAGTAAAACACTGTAATAGAAATAAAAAGAAACAAACCAACAAAAACAACTTTTGATGAATCTATAGCTGTTTTAAAAGGAGATAGACGACTGCCTGGTTGGATGTAGAAACCAGTTCCTGTTGCCTATATTGTGCTTCCCATGACCTTTAATTTTCACCGCTTTACTCCCCAGACATCATCGTACTTATCACCTCAGTTGCTGTGGTTTCAGCTGGTAGCCAGGGCAACGTCTTTGCCACCTCTGCACTGCGTAGCCTTCGCTTTCTTCAGATCCTGCGCATGGTGCGCATGGACCGCAGGGGAGGGACCTGGAAGCTGCTGGGATCTGTAGTTTATGCACATAGCAAGGTGGGATGTCTACCTTACCTTTTGTTTTTTTTTTTTTTTTCTTTTTCCATTTGCTGTTTCCATCCCACTTTGGGATGTGATGATTTGCTGCACATCTGTGTTGAAATGTTCTTGTTGTTTCACTTACAATAAGCACCACCAGGGAGAGATTTATGCTGTTTTTCACTTATCCGTGTTCAGTCAGGGTTTGGCTTTTGAAACGTGTCTAGTTTGTTTACATTGTTTTAAAGAGGAGTGAGAGCACACTGAAAGGTACAACACAGAGCATTTATTAATGTAACAATATATATAAAAATGAATTAAGTGTATAAATATTTAATGTATTGCTGGTGTTATCCGAATGAAGTATTGCTACACATGGAGGAAGTATTTACATTCCCCTCTTAAGTGCCAGCACCATATGTCTGCAAGTATAATCTTTTTAAAAGTACAGATAGATCAATTTTATTAACGGGAAAAGACACGGAGCCCGGAATATAAACAGCCTTACATCAAGCACGCAAGTAAAAGTGATTTACGAAAAATCCCATTGTGACTTACATTTCTGCTCCATTGTACAGAGACTCACAATGCATTCAGACTCTCTAGCTTTGCTGTTTGTTTGTCACTACAGCCACCTTGATGGAGTGAAATAATCTCGGATAAGATGGAAGCCAATAGAAAAAGATCCAATTTTTACAAGTGAAAGTTGTACACATTAATAGTCGGCTGATTTTGTTCTAATAACTTTAAATAAAATGAAACTCAGTCAGCTGACTTCAGAAGTTGCCTACTGTGTGAATAATCAGCCTGTGTGTAAAATTAAATTTTAGTTTAAATTCAGGTTTGTGAAGGTCTGTTAGAAAAATTACTGAAAGACAACACCATCATAAATACAAGCGTATGTATCATTTTCATCTGGTTCAGAAACTATTTTTATTTAAAAAAGATACGGAAAGATTATTTATGTTATAAATTATTGAATGGAAAAGGGGTCTGATTATTTAAGTCAAACTTCATCATATTCCTTTTCAGACTCACAGTCACTGAACAAGCAGTGAATTTGCATGTATTTGAGTTTATACATTTATATTTACACTTAGAAATATGCAAGTCTTACTTTATTATGTTTTGTTTGTGAACTGTCTGTCTCAAGTAAAAAATAATTAATTATTATAAATTATCATTAAAGTGGGCAAGTTTATAGCAGAATTATTTGCCAAATTCATCGATAACGCATTCGATCAACATGAAAATTTAATCACGTTTAAATCACATGTTCTGAAAAATGAGTATCGCGGAGAGTTGCTCATTTCACAGCAGTGCGTTAAGCAGCCCTGTGCTGCGTTCAACAACGTTCAAGAGAGTTGAGCGAAAAGCTTGAAACCCCTGTGCTCAGCTGCAAATTTTGGAATATACCAAAGTAGCATGCATCCTACTTAATACAACGATGAATTGTCCTCCCACCGAGTTTATAGTTTTTCAAAATTATTATTTTTTAATAAAATGACTTCTTTTGAAAACTGAGAATCTTCAGACTCTTAGTTTGAGACAATAAAAACATTTTCCTTACATTTTTTGGAAGCTTTATGTTTACATTTCAATTTTAAAAAGTTAAGCATAGTGATTAATCATCACATGTCGCAGAGCTAGAGTGAAACCAATCTGACTATTATTTTTTAGAATATACTATTATATTATTTTATATTTATATTATTTTATATATATTCACAATCGATGAAAGAATAAGCGTGTAGATAACACAGTCACAGGATGTTACCATAATTCCAATACTATCTGGTTTAAAAATGTAATCTAATCATTTTGTTTAGACTGGAGACTTATTTGGATTCATTTTTTGAATACCTCATTGCAGGATCACAGCCCATGATGTCCATTTGTTTTGTTTTTGCCAATTTATTCTCCAAAATTAAAAAAAGCTCAATTACTGTAAACTTTTTTTTTATCCATTTGAAAACAAATGTTTGCCACTTTCCTGTCTAAGGACAAAATTAAAGGTCTTTAAGCGTAAAAGGAAATTTTTTTCTCTTAACTCTGGATTGTTCCAACGTCTGCTTGCAGGAGCTGGTGACTGCTTGGTACATCGGGTTCTTGGTGCTTATCTTCTCCTCTTTCCTGGTCTATCTTGTGGAGAAAGAGTTTAACAAGGAGTTTGACACGTACGCTGATGCTCTGTGGTGGGGCACGGTAAGGACACACATCAGAGACACACACAACCCCCTCTGTGAATGTCACACTGTCCCAGAGACGCTGTTTTAAAACTCTAAGGGGGACTAAGGCTTACATTTCATAGGATTTTGACATCTGATATGACTGAATATGTCTCCTTTTAACTAATTAAAATATGTAAGAGCCTCTTTGTGACATCGTGTATTCTCTCATACTTTTTGACGTTCAGCATATTATGCAGGACCAAGGCTTTTTTTCCTCACTCTCTGACATTAAATCCAACCAAACCTACTTTCTGTAGGTTTGGTTGGATTTAAACTTTTCAGATAAATATTTATTGCTTTACTAAACTAGAATTATAATGTTTTTAAGTAATTTGTAACAGATAAGATGAGGATTTTGTAGGTTTGTAAATTTCCAATAATTTAGGTCACAGTATTTGAGGTAACTAGGGATTCATCTGTGAAGGGTTTTCAAGGCAACACCTCAAATATAACGAGTCTTTGCGTGAAATCAAGGAAAAATCTAAGAAAATCTGGCAAGGTGTCAAAAACAGAAGCTGTTATTATTAAATAAGCATAAAAACATAAAAATGTCCAGAGAGGCCCCAGAAATCAAAGTGTTTTGTAGCAAAATATGCATTATTTATATTGAAACAAGTACTGTAAGAACATGGGTTGAAAGACCAATCAGAAAGGAAGAAGCCGCTGCTCCAAAAGCAACATAAAATATCAGATTATAGTTTATAAATGCCCTAGGGGATAAAAACCTTACATTTTAGGAAAAGGCGCTTAATTTTTGGAGAACAGTTTTGTGGTCAGAAACTAAAATCGATGGGATGACATCATGAATAAAGAATATTATAAAGAAATGTTGAAGCAGCATTTTGGGATATAAGGAAGTTGAACCAAATGAGCATCGACACTAAGAAAAACCCCAAATTTGTCAAAAATGGCTTGAGAAATGAGCCAAGAATTCCTGTGAATTATTTAATTTCCCTTTGGGATCAATAAAGTATTTTTGAATTGGAATTTAAACAATTGCTGTAAACTTTTACTGTCACGAGAAAGGACAGCCAAATTATAATAGTCATGAAATTTAAAAGCCACTTTTTAATTCCCAAATATGTGTACGTACGTTTCTAAATGTGAAGAAACTGAGAAAAAATATCTCAGAAAAATATGATTTTCTGGTTAATCTGGTATTGATCAAAAATGAAATATTTTGTTATTACTAACTGGCTTCAAGGAAGAAAATCTGAATTATATTTATTGACAGTATTATGTAAACTTTCAGTTTCAAATATGAGAATTAAAACTGAAATCTAAAGCTTCATATATTGTTTATTATTACTTAACTTTGCCCCCTTCACATTGCCGGAAAATAAGGCACTTCTTTAAAGAAAAAAAAAATCCTGTAATGCTGGGTTGCATTTTTGACAACAGTGCTACATTTCCATTTTCACTTCCACTGTGACCCTTATAACGCCAGAAATCCAGAAACCACCATGAAGGTGTTTTTTTTTTTTTTTTTTTTTCTGTAGCCACGCTTGGCTTGCTGCACCGCACTGTTTCCTCTTATATCCTCCTCTGAAAACGTGGAAGCAGACAAGACACAAACAAGAAACGGAGCGATCAATAAATTCAATCTTGTCCTGCTGCCAAGTGAAGTAGGCCTGAGAGGCTTCTGGCATCGACATTCACAGACACTGTTCCTTGTGCTGTGACACCTTTGAGCCTCCTGGTTTCCTCCTAGAAACTAAAAGCTATTTTATATGTATAAATAAAAAAAATGTGCAAAGCTTAAGCTTGGCCACCTAAAGCCTCTGAGATGTACAAGTCTGCACAAAAGCTGTCGGAAGAGAAAACTGTGAGCCGTCGCTGCTGGGCACACGGGTTCAAGAATTGCTTTTTATCGTTAATGTCTGAGAAGATGCTCGTCCTTCACGCCGATGGAGCTTTTATTGTGACATCTGCTGCGTTCGAAATATGACACTTAATGGCGTAGAAACATGCTTTAAAAGACATCTACATCCTCTATTCAATCTCTAATAGATCAAGGTTCTGAAATGCATCTGAGCGATGGGTTAGGAAATGCAATAAATTTTGCAATCGTTTTGAAAGAGCTTTCATATGGCTTATTCTGTGCAATCCGACAGCTGAAGGGAAGTAATTTGACAGAAAACAGTTCAAGGAAATTCTTGGAATTTGTATTTACTTTATATTTTTTGACAGCAGTGATTCATCCTCTTATATATATTTTTTGTGTTCTTCCAAAACTCAGTGAGCCTTTGCATGAAGAGAATTGAGTTGTTGTAGGACAACAGAAGGGAAATATTTTCTTTTGCTTTTTACAATTTGCTGAATTTAAAACTTTTGTCTTCTGCTCTTTTTATTTTTGCCCATATTTTCTATCAAGCAGTTTAGAAGACATGAGCCTAGTAGTATATAAATATATATTAGATAAGTCCCAACCGTGATGTAATTTTTATAAGAAATATTTTTAATAACATTTATTAAAGCCATGCTATAATAGTTAAACATGACAGAAAATCAGTGTAAAAAATTTATCTCCTCTGCCTTCTCCTTGTGATCCTACTGCCATCTGCAGAAATGCAACTGCTGTCAGTCAGAAACAACCAATCAGAACCAGGAGGAGGGTCTTAACGCTGTCGATCATCCTTATGTATGTGCTGCTAAATGTGCTAGTGGTTGAGAAATAACTTACCAATACGGGAAAACTGGTTCTCCACGGCCATTGTGGGCGGTTAACTGTGAACATCAATAATAAGAAATAAAATAAATGGCAATAAAGTATAATTAAATGTTTTCAGAGCATAATAAACAATTAATGTAATTGTAGCATGATATTTGAGCATTTTTTGACTGTTTCTCCAGAATTAATGAAAGAATCTAACTAAAATGAAATGCATATTATAAGATGTTTTCTTATGGGTTAGGCATGAAATGACCATGCATGGGTTTGAAATGGGTTTGTAAGTTGATGAAGGAATGAACTGACCCAGAGTCCATCCAGAGCAGGGTGTGTTTATCCAGGCAGAGCTGCAGCAGGCAGAGTGGGTGACATGACACAGACAGGCCCGGGTGGTGCCTCCATCTTCCCCACTGGAAACATCCTTAGTAGAGGACGAACAAGGCAGAGACTCTAAGCAAACCTAAAATTAGATCAGCAAAACCACATCTGCATCTATGATGATGTTTCGATAGCTGAGCACCCCAAAAAAGGCTGTTTGTTAAAAATCGTAACATATTATGCAAATAATGTGCTGGAGAAAAAGTTTTGTCAGGGACTTCTGGTGTGTGTTGTTTGAAAAAGCTGAGATCAGAACCCTGAGGTAATACTTGAGATACTTCACAATGTTACCCTATTAAAAGTTGTGCCTCCGGAATAAGGCAGGATTTATTTTTTTGCATATTCGCTGCAAGTGCAAGAGTAAACTGACAGATTGTGTGATTAAATTGAATGTTGTGCATATGTTCCTTGTCCATATTTTTGCCTTAATCTGATATTTTTTGCCACATTAAATGTCTTTATTTTTGCAAAAAGCTGTAACTAAATAAACGGCAGAATCCTGGTGAAGTGAAAGTCAAGTTTCTATCCAGACTGAACAAATCTCAAGTAGTAGATTTAACTCTTCATTTAGAGATTAAAAACTGAGTTGGATGTTTTGTATGTTGTCTGAAATTTCAATAAGATTTTTTTTTCAGCTGTCGCTATTACAAAACTGACTTGGGTTTTCCTTGCCTACCTTTTGTTTGATAGCAACTCTAACTGCTGAGGTCACAACCTAATAAAACTGTGACAGAGATAAACCCTAAAAATGTCCGGAAATGGGTTCCTCTACATTATTGGTCAAGTTTTTCAAATTTGAAATCTGAACGTGTTCCAGACCAAACACATCTGACTATGTAACTTTGACCTTTCAGATTACCTTGACAACAATTGGCTACGGCGACAAGACGCCACAAACCTGGACCGGCCGGTTACTGTCAGCCGGTTTTGCTCTGCTTGGGATCTCGTTCTTTGCTTTACCTGCTGTGAGTAAACAAATTTCAAGAGTTAATGTGTTGTCATTTTCATATCTTCATTTTCTTCTTTTTCTTTTTTTTGAAATCATTTCCTGTTGTTGCGGTGTGGATTGTTGCCTGGCAGGGCATCCTGGGCTCAGGTTTTGCCCTGAAGGTGCAGGAGCAGCATCGCCAGAAACACTTTGAAAAAAGGAGGAATCCAGCTGCCAGCCTCATCCAGGTATGAACGCACACGGTCAACAAAGACGTTTATTACCCACTGGATTCTTCACTTCCCAGCAGCACTTTAAGCGTTGCAGGTCTGGCGTAAACACAGATGTCTTTCTTTCGCTTTATCCGTAAAACTCCCCTCGTCCGTTTCGACTGCCTTAGCTTTTCCCTGTCTTTTTGCGTTTTCACGTTGGGATGGCGGCGTCCATTGCGGGAAAATGTAGCGGCATCTAATGATGCGCTTGCTCTCAGTGAGCCTGTCCGTGTCTTCTGGCCTTCTTCGGGCCGTCAGCGCATCAAGCTGACGGCGTCGTGCGGCGCGTCAGGCTGAGGCACGGTGTCGTATCTCGGGGCCAACAGCAACACACGATGCAAGGATTTATGAGCCGTTTCCATGGCGATCATTCTCCTCAGGCAGACGCTCTCCTAGACTGTCACTCATTGTTATAGACAAGAGCATTGCTTTCCGATGGGGGAAGAAAATAAACATCTGCTGTGGGGTGTCAGAAAGCAGAAAGCAGCAGACTTTCTCTGTTTCAGTGTTTATTAGTTTTTTCTACATGTGAACTTGTTTTAGTGTGTCTGGCATCATCTGCATGTTCTGTCATACCTCCTTTCTTTTGTAGAACATGTTTGGGTCATGTTTTGAAGTGACCTGTCTGGTAAAGTGACTAAAAATCTGAACGGCTAAGCTGTTTCTTTACTATCTGTGCAACACTGTCAAAAGATAACATGCATCCAACACCAAGAATACTTGTTTCTAAATCTGGTAAAAATGTCTAAAAAAACCTAAAATCAAAAAGGTATATTTTATTACACTAGTGTAATCTCAGCCTGAAAATGAAAAAATCCATTGTTTAATCTGAGTAAATTTATTCAGTGGGGAACAAATAAATATATTCATCTAATAAGAACATATCTTTCTGTAGTTTCATCATGGATACCTCGGAGAGGTTTCTATCGATCACTCATTTCTGCAAAATATTCACAGCATCAAGAATGTATTCTTGTTCACTTCCAGGCGTCCAGATTCTAGTCACCAAACTGAGATGACCCATATCACCTTTTATTTAGCCCTATGGTTTCGATCACTATCCTACTGAAAGAGCCAATAAAGCAGGGCCAGAGCTAGAGGAGTTGCAGCCAGGGCAGCGTTGGCCTCCACTGGAACCTGAGTTGAAACCTGAGTTGACACCCCAGGTGCCTCCCAAAGTTTGAAAAGAGAAAAACTTCCAAGCCTGGGACTTTCCCCTACTGAATAAATGTACTTAAGTGTAATTAATTTGTACTATAGTAATGAAAGATGAAATTCCGTTCAGATTTTTTACACGTCTTTACCAAAAAGGCCCACAAGAATAACTGATTAATTTCCATCTCAACTGGACAGCTGTTTGTTTTACTAGCTCTGTCCGGCTGCCTGACGTTTTGCTAAGTGCTTAATATTTTCTTCAACAGGTACCCTTCTGAAGGAAACATGGAAGCTGTTAAATATGTGGATGATATTGTCACCGTGTCTGTGCACTCCACCATTTCACACATCTCTCCCACCTTTAAATAGCTGTTGGTTCTGTGTTGTTGTCGTCGTCTTCTGCATGCAGGGCAGGAAATTACCACTGGTTTCAGGTCACAGCAGTCAATCCATTTTTAAAAAAAGAACTACTGCTGCACCACCTCTGCTTTTTTAAAACGGAGTTTCAGAGCAAAATCTCCAAAGTCATTTCAAACTGGCTCCATCTTTGGTACGACTCCAGTGTTAATTTCAAACACGTCTGTCAAAAATGTTTTGACACCAATCTTGTAACCTTACTTGGCACCAATAAGGAGGAAAAGCAATCTTTAAGTAAAATATTAAATCTCAATTTGATGAAAACAAAAAATGCAAACCTTGTGATGGATTATGTTTGTTTCTATAAAACATCTTGCATCATTTTATTCAAATTTAGGCCTGTTGAGTCAAAAAAGATTCTACAGCAAATTGTAGCCTTTGATTAGTTTTGTTTGTGGTGGAAGTGCTTTTCTTTTTGTGCTGATCTGACAAATTAGCCAATTTTCTTTATGAGAACCATAAGTACATGTACACCAAGAAATTGCCTCATGATTGAAATTAAATTATTCTTCAGCTTGAAACTCAAAAATCCAATTCTATGTCAATCAGTGAATCCACACGCCTCAGAAGCAACAGATTGCGCTAAAAATAAAACTCTTTAGTATGGAAGTTGTTCCTGAGGGAAGCAAACCCAAAACTTATTATTTTCAATATCAGAGAGGTGTTTGGAAATGAAAAACCAGTACTTTCTGCTGAGGTCAGGGGTTACATTTAGGTTAAGAAGAGTCAGCTAGACCTTCCCAAGTGCTGCTCATTGATTTCCTTTTTACCCTTTTCTACAGTTTAGTTTATTTCAGATCCTCACAGGACTCATCTGCACAGGCTGTCAGAATCTTGGAGACATTTTGTCAAATTGACAGACAATCAAATTGACTTTAAGCAGATTTCAGTAGATGCCAAGAATGTTGTGTTTAGTGCAGCAAAGTTGCTCTGCTTTAATCTTTACAGCTTTTAACCATTGCATATTGTGAAGTATAATGGGTTTGGAAATGTTGGCAGCCTTTTAAAAGTCTTACAGAAAGGTCTTACAGTCATGAGAGACTAAATAGATCAGCTGTTTACACTTACTGACTTTAATTGTGCTGATCTTTAATAAAAGAGGATGCTAGACCGTTTAAAACCTGAACTCCAGAATCACTTTGTCTTTGTTTAAAATTAACAGACATATTTTTTTATTGAATCAAATTCATATTGGGAACTATATAGCAACTTGAGAGTGGTTCTTTTTGTTTGTTTGTTTGTTGCAGTTTGGAAAACTACTTGATTATTTGACTATTTCTATTTGATTCTATGCTAACAGTTGTTAGTAACACTAACCAAAAGCACATTTTCCCAAATTGTAAACATTCAAAAGGGTAGAGTGCCTTCTCCGGGTCAGGGGGGTCGTCCTGCCTCAAGTGGAGGAGTTTAAGTATCTGGGGGTCTT
>CAEGAF010088305.1:0-68303 GCA_903067075.1 Micropoecilia bifurca | reverse complement strand
GAGTTAGAAATTATTTGGGGGTCAGAAATCCACTCTCCCCCACACTCTAGCGGAGAGAGACCCACACTCTAACTTTTTGAAAAATCGAAAACTTTAGGTCGCTTAGAGGCAAGTTGTGGACAAACCGTAATTGATATCGATGTACTGTCTTCACTTTAGATAAGATGACAGACATATCTACAAGCTGAAGTTTCAATGGGATTTCTAAGTGAATTTATGATGACACAGTGATTGCTCAAAAATTGTGTATTTTTAGGATCTCGCTCCATTGAACTCCATGTATTTCAATGGGGCAAAAATTTGCACAAAAGTGCAATTATTTCAAAAAGTGCAATAGTGAAGTTTACCAAAAGACATAGCAACAATCTCCTGAAGAAGCTGAACGTTTTGATATATAAATTAGTAGAATTAGTGAAAGATAGTGGAAGTAGTTAAGCGACAAAAAACGTACGGATGCCAGAAGTGAAACACTATAAGTGAGAATGCATCAATGCATTCTCACTGATAAATAGTTCTTAGAGTATCAGTCACAAAGTCTAATTGTTTAAGACGTAGGTATAGCATTTTATTTGTTGTCACTATGAAAATAACGGTGCCTTATATGAATGGAGTTTTTGACATTTAGAAATTAACAATAAGTTGGCACTGCAATGACAGAAACAAGCTTCTGTGAGCAAAACATTCACTTCTTCCTGATTTCAGAAAAGTTCTCAATCAGAGTCTCTGGCACCAGTTTGTCTGTTTCCTACATACTGTCTAAGACAATGTGTGCATACCTATGAACAAAACTGATGATCTTTCAGTTTTTTAATCTTTTTTTTCTTTCTATTTAAGATATTAATTTAATATGGTCCATATCCTCAATCTGGGGGAAAAAGGTGAAAAGTATTTGTTCCTTCACTTTTGAAGTTTGACTTCAGAAGTCATTTAATTAAAAGGAGGATCCTTAAATCATTAAGTTTCTATTATTATCTATCATGTTTTAATAATTTCCCAGCTGTGTTTTGTGGAAGTACCATAATCCTTAAATAAGAAATAAAAATTTTATTGCTTTTTTTGCAACTCATAATAAATAAAGGCTGAATTTTGAAGGCATGTTTTTTTGTCAGATATGATCTTTATAAAACACAAACTGCCTTTTGGAATCATTTCTACTCATATGTGCATATTTAGAACTGGGCTGCACCATGGGGCAGTTGTTAAACACTATTACCTCACAGCAAGAAAGTTTGAAAGGTTACATCCTGACTGGAGTCTTTCTGTGTGAGTCTTCATCTTTATCTGAGCCCTACGACCAGAACAGAAATGTGTAGTTGTGCATCTCTGTGTTTCTTTGCCACTGACCGGTGACCTTTAGAGTCTAGCCTATGTTCAACGATTGCTGGACACAGAACTCCAGACCTAATCCCCAATTAAAGGATTTGGAAAATTGACTTTTGGATATTTGTTACCAGATAAAAGCAAACACTTTTGCCATTAAGCAAAGAAATAAAAAAAAAAAGAAAGCAAAAGCAAAATCTGAACTTAAATAAAACAAATATATTTTTTTTAAAAAGTAATAAAAGTAAATATAATGTGCATCTTTTATTCAAAACATTTATGCCATTTTAAAATTAGCAAACAAGAATAAGCATGTGAGCAGTTAAAATGTCACAAAGTGCATCCTGTTACAAAAAGCCAAACATGATATCCGCTTCTCTTTATCTTTGATGAACGGAGCGTCTCTTAGCACAGCTGGATTTCTGTAGACACTGATCAGATACGTCCACCTCATAGAAAATGAGAAACGCAGCACCTAGGAATGAAAAAGCAATTGAATTTCCTCTGCTATCAGACATGCTCAACGTGTTCAGATAAAGCATTTTCACAATTGTACTCACAGGAAGCCTTTGCCGCAGCCGAGAGGTCCAAAGAACATTTCTGTTGGAAGGCAAACCTTCCTGCACACTCCACTGAGGGTGGGGCAGGACCAAGGAAACGATACGGCTTCGTTTTCAACAACTGAAAAACAACAGCAGTGTGTGGAAAAGTGTCTTTAACTCCTACCATTTGCAGAAAACCACGCAGAACTTCAAAACGCAAGACTCACCATGGAGAAGTAAGAGCATTAAGATAAGGAAAGCTGCTGTACGATATGAAAACATGGCTGAGCCTGACAGTGACGCTCCAGAGTGATGGCTTGGTGTGGATCTGCGTAGTTTTGGTCATCAAGGAGGAGTGAGGTTAATAAGAAGCAGCAGGCTGGTCACCAGACATTAATATTAACTGGGCACAAGAAGCCTTAAGAGAACATGCCTTTCCTAATCACATCACGAAAACAAATTCAGCGTTTTTAACCCGTGATCCAAGTGTCGTCGTGGGACAAGTCACTGAAATCTCCCAGAAGAAGAAAAGCAAGTTTTAAGTCAGATTTTGCACATTCTTCCTGGCTCCCGCTCCCTGGAGGAATCGAGTTTGTCTTCTTGGTGATAAACGAATGCATTCTAAGCTGTCACCAGAGCTTGAGTTTCTCCGCAATTGTTTCCAAAATTGTCCTAATATCCAAATTATATTGATTTCTTTTTCTTTATCAGCATCTCAGACTGTTAATAAAAGCTTAAGATAACTTGCAATGGCTATCCTAATAGATTCTTGATATAATCTTTTTTTCCTCAACTCTGTCAAATGTGACAGCTCTGACTTACTGTATGGGCGCTACAAATTAGGAGGTTTCAATTAAAGCCCACATAAATAAGTCAAGTTGTAAGTGGGACTACAAAAGTGTCATGTGAGTTTAGTCTCTTTATGTCACCCTGTGTTTGCTTCTGATTGGCTGATTAGTTCCACACGCCAACACTCATGGAGCTGAATGTTTCCAAGAAGCTGAATTTAAGAAGAACTTAAAAATCCAGTTAAGTTACGTGCATTTTTGTTTCCATCATATGTTAGTGATTTTTGCTTACAATTCCTGCAGGACCTTGTGTTTTTCCTATGGACGCACCATAAAGACTCCATCAACTTGACCCAGCAAACTGATCAAGAGGATTGTTTCCCTTAAATATTGTTTATTTGATTCTGTAATGATCTAAAAGCAACCCTTCATGCATGCAATATCAGAAGAGGTCTCCACTGGATGCCAGTCTTAATGTGGCTAAAGTGTTTAGGGTCAGTTTAATCCAACTATCCCAGACTGGATCCACAAGAGCTAAACAGTTGGTATCAGACCAAATATGGTACTTTTACCTTTTGTGGTATTTCTGCTGGTGCTTATTTTTATACAAAGAGTTGCTTCAAATTGATATTTGATACTTTAAGAGACTGAATATCATTACAAAAGTGTTGTAAAAATAGTCTAATTTGTGAAATCCAGCTTGATAAGAATAATAAAAACAATACTGCAGTGACCGGCATTACCAAAGGGTCAAGCGCCTTGGACAGTTTCATCAGTGTTGCATCAGTATTTTTCCAAAGGGAACTCATTAATGGTTGTCTCCTGACGTTTATCTCTATTCTCCTGGTGCTGTCCAAACAAGCGTCCCTTGTTGTGAATCAGTTGTCTTAATTACTTTCAAGAGGAACAAAGACACACAGTGACTAATTGGTCACAAACTCATTTGTGATTTAACATGGTTACATTCGCCCTTACGTATCCACTGGAGGGATTTTAATGGAAAAGTACAAATTCATCCTGACAAACAGCTAACAATTGGAAAGTTTCAAAGATTTTTTTTTACTACTGTTTCTGCAATGCAAGTCACTAACAATAGGGTTATATGCATCAAATTTCCCTGCAATAAAAAGTCAAGGGGAAAAAATGCAGAACCAGTTTTTATTGAATTTTCAATCTGATGTGTCTTAATATTTTGACTAAAACCTGGATCTTTAAATGAAAGAAATTACGTAGAAATTGATTTTGATAATTTTATCCGTTAGATTAGAGGATTCTGTATAATCTTGATTTTTGAAAATTTCTCTCTTTTAAGTGTCTTTTGTTTAATTATTATGCACTGGAAAGCATTTAACAATACAGAATCAAAACCCAACTGTCCAACTCAGGAACAAGCTGGCCCACATTATAAACATATGAACAAGCAATGATAAAAACAGCATAAATCATATCCAGACACCTACTGCTCTCTGAATATGAAGCGCTGCCATTAGCAAGGAGACTGAAGGTGCCACAGTGTAGGACCAACAGACTGACTGTCATTTGTTTCAGCCTCAATCAGACACGGGTAGCAAAGCCTGGTGGCCCGCCAGGCTTATAATCCTCTAGGGAAACCCTGCATACAACACCCCAGCATATTGACTCCCAAAAAGCTGCAACTTTTTTTTTTTCAGCATATGTCACATAATAGTGAAGAACTCAAATTCAGCAAGAAGGCTGGCAGGTGAAAACAAACTATTTTGCTTAAGAACATAATAATAATAATAATAATAATAATAATAATAATAATAATAATAATAATAATAATAATAATAATAATAAACAACTCATGTCCACCAAGGGTTCCAAAATAATAACCCACAAGAAGACCTCAGAAAGATCCAAAATTATGGGAATAACAAAATGGTCTGACCTTTAGCTCTTAAACTGAGGATTTGATTACAAAACAATGAGCAGGTGGCTGATTGGAAACTGGGTGCAGCTGTGAGGAAAAGCAGGAACCCAAAGTTGAACTGAGGAAACAGAATAAAGGTAGAGTGAAGAGGGAACATCGTTAATCTAACACCAAATTAAAGCAAAACCCAAAATCAAAATCAGTCAAGGTGTGTGGCACTCCAGGCAAAAGTGTGTAAAACGCCTCTAAATAAATTTGTCTTTCATTGCAGTGATGTGATTCCACACTGAAAATGTAATTTTATTATATTTAAATAGTCAAATAATTTAAAAAAAATATTTTTATTATGATTGCTTTGATTTTTCTACAACTCTTGTTTTAATAAAAAGCATGCTTCACAAAAATAACAAATTTGTCGTTTTGATGTATTAATGTTAGCTAATTTATAAACATGTAGATAAAATATCGAGTCTCAGTTGAAAGTAACCAGTTCGATAAACTACTTGTACATAGATGATGTAATGTTTAATATTTTGCTCTCAGAGGAACAAAACTGGTGCTTGCGTGCTGTGAAGTTATTGGTGTCCAGGTGAAGAGGATGTGACTTTATCTCACAGAAGAAGAAATATAAAGCTGCGGTTTTACCGCTCAGTGCAGTTAAATGCCATCACGTGAACACATTTAGGTCACCAACTCACATCAAGTTGTTTCAACATGAATTTCTCTCTTGTTACATCGATTTATCTGTCTGCTTACTATGGAATGGAAGAGCTGAGGTCCATGTATTTCTGCATTTTCCTCCTCGTATACCTCACCATCATCACCGAGAACGTCTTGCTGATCAGGGTGGTTTATTGTGAGAAATCCCTGCATCAGCCAATGTGTGTGCTTTTGTGTAACTTGGCCGTGAATGAGCTGGTAGGAAGCACCGCCTTGCTGCCGGCGACGCTGATCAACATTCTCTCTCACACACACCAGATTTCTGTTTCTTTTTGCCAGGCGCAGGTCTTTGTTATACACACGTACGCCATCACCGAATTCACTATTCTCGCGGTGATGAGCTACGACAGATACGTGGCCATTTGTCACCCACTGTCCTACCATGTGATCATGTCTCCGAGGATAGTGAAGCTGATTGTTTTTATGTGGCTTTACCCCATGCTGGCACTGAGCGTGGTTTTCGTTTTTACTCTTCAGCTGCCGTATTGTGGCCGGACCATAGAGAAGCTTTACTGCCTCAACTACTTGCTTGTGCAGCTTGCATGCACAAATACGTTCATAGTGAACATCATCGGCCTGCTGTCTGCGGCTCTCTACACGGCTCCTCAGTTGATCATGATCTTTTACTCGTATGCACACATCCTGAAGATTTGCATCATGTCGTTCAGCAAATCCAAATTCAAGGCCCTCCGTACTTGCATTCCCCATCTACTGGCTGTAATCAACTACGCCACTGGGTGCTTCTTTGAGCTGGCACAAGGTCGTCTTGACAACAGGCACATGTCTTATCACACCAAGCTGTTTTTGTCCCTGTACTTTTTGATATTCCCACCGCTCCTAAACGCCCTAATATACGGCTTGGGCACACAAATAATAAGAGTCCGACTCATCAAGCTTTTCACCAAGTGCAAGTGACGTAGTCAAGATGTTTTAGATTTGGTTTCATTAAATGTGCATCCGGCATGGTGTTCAGAAGTCCTCTAAAGGTGGCTTTAGTTTAAGACTTCTGTTTACAGCAGTCTGAATTCATGTTAGGTAATGCCGTTTGTTTCTTTTTGAGTACTGCTTATCTTTGCCAGTTTTGAAATGTTTATCCACAATTTAGTTTTGCACAAATGCTTTTAAAAACACAATATCCCCTCTGATATTTAGCCAAATTTTTACATCCAATTATTAATTAACTAAGATTTTTATTTTATTTTTTTGTCATTTTTACCTCAAGAAGCTTGTATCAAAAATAACACAATGCACATGTTTACGTTTGCAAAGTATTTCCTGGGATTATTTAACAATAAAGCGAATTTTTTCCATGCTTGCAATGTTATTTCAGTTTCACCCTTTTTCCTTTTGACCTTTTTATAAATATTATCACAGAACTACCTAAGTGACTTTAAGTTTTTTTTCTCTAATTAGCAAAGTTTGATATAATTAAAAACTACAGAGTACTTTATTTTTAGAGAGAAATCAGCGTATCTCTATCAAAACTGAAGTATGTTTCAAGTTTATTCAGTCTTAAATTTTGATTTTCTGTCCTCCAAATTAGAAAATTTGCTTAAGTGTCCTGACATCATAGAAAACGTTAAAGGTCACAGAGCAGAAAGCTCAGATTAGAAAGAGAGCAAAGAAGAAAACAGGTTTATTTTATCGTCACAATATTTGCCAATATAACTGCAATTTTTCAATATTATGCAGGGGTAACTGTGATAACTTAAAAAATATAATCATTTATTTGAAATGTAAGGTTCAATATTGGGATTCTAAGAGTACTATTATAATACTGTGTATTTCTCTCATTCCTTCTCATTTTATTTTACATCTGTTAAGCAACAAGATTTTTGTCAGTTTCTCTTTGACCTGAATGAGATAAAACAACAAGCCTCATTTATGCCTGTACCATATTTTAATCAATAGAAAAAAAATATGTAGCTACAACATGGCACAGGTGTGCAATATGAGTCAGCTTCAAATGGCATGGTAATGTACTTTAGTCTTACAGAGCATGCTTCTCCATTAAACACTTACTAAATACATTTCTTATGGTTAACATTAAGAAAAAAGAAAAAGAAAAATCACATTTCTGGGCCAGTGTCTACAATAAGTACAGAAAACACGCTGTGCTGGTTGTGTGCATGAGATGTGGGTGGAAGGATGGGAGCGATAACACCAGTATCCTCTGAACCGAATGCACTTAGAATTACAAAACTGCCGTACAAACAATCAGGTAGACAGCATGCATACAAAAATAGACAACTATTCTTATCGCTCCATTATAATATACATTAGTTCATTATTGCCAGGCATTACATTTTGATGCCCTGCTCTGAGGAAATAGCTTTCTCTCTAAATCTTCTCTCTTCTCTCTCTCTTTAAAAAGGTACAATGTACATTCACTATCACTGAGGCACAGCACCTGATGTACAGATTAAATAGGTAGCCAAAAAAAAAAAGAAGAAACATGGTGTGGTCACTGTTGTAGGAATGTAATATTAAATATACAACATATGTTAATATGCATAACACCCTGTACAGTCACAAAACAAACATACCCATGGATCGAATGTACATGCACAATGAAAAGAGGCGTACAACCAAAAAGATGCTTCTTTTTGAAGAGCAGCTGTACACGACTCCAGCGTAAAGGTATAAAAACAATTCAACAGAAGAGCGGTGGGAGGTTGCCATGCATGGAAGTGATGATTTTTAAAAGCTTTCAGATGAATCTTTGAAATGGACACAAAGTGCTTTCAGTTGCTTTATTAATTCAATCTTTGCTTGGATCCCTGCCCTGCTTCAGGATGAGATGAAGCAAAAAGTGACATCAGTAGTTTTTGTTTCTGCTTTTGGGAGAAGCAGCAGAAAGAAATAAAAGGACAAATGGATGGATGGTTGAGGAGGTAAAAGATGTGTTTTGGTGCCTTTGACTCCAAATGTGAGGCACAAGCAGAAGCCAAGCTGCGGGTGGCGGGGTTGGGGGTGGCGCTCAGCGGGGCTAATCTAAAAACCCCAGCGACCGGTTTGTGTCTTGAAGAGGAACATTCTGCCGGAAGACAAAAGAACTGATTACTGATCAGCAAAAAGCGGCGCACATGGAAACAAATTGGTTCTTGGAAGTCGTTTCCATACCTTCAGTGAGCTTTGAAGAATCCGCAGGCGGTGTAGCTTGTCGTTTAGGAGGGGGTCGTTAACTCTGCGGACAAAGGAGCGCTTGTACTCGAGGCGACCGGCTGATCTGTGGTCGGCAGAGGTGGACAGGCTGGTCTGCTCCAGGGCCCGGTACAGGTCCACCAGTGAGTCCGTCTGCATTCGACAGTCACGTCCACGGCCTGGGTAAGCAGATCAGCAAATAAAAGCAGAATGTTTACATCTCAATAAAATCTTGAAATCTGCAGAGCATAGAGTTCACACACCTGTGTGACGTTTTGATGAAAATCAAAGTGTGGCATTACTCTGATCCCCTAAATAAAATTCAGTGGAACCCAATGCCTTCAGAACTTATTATATTAATAAACTGAATCCAGCTGTGTGTAATTTAAACTCAGTATAGATCCAGGTTTTCTGCAAAGGTCTCAGGAGTTTGTAATCTCTTAAGATTTTCCTTCAACTTAATAAGTATGCTCCATTATGTGAATGCTCTGTGTGAGGTTACATTTTAAGTCGGATGGCCAAGCAACGTCGATCATGGAACCAAAGCAACCATGTTTTAGTAATATTTATTTTCAGAGTTAGGTAGTATCTAGTAACATTTACTTTATTATTTCACTAACTTTTGGAAGAAAAACCTGTAGAAGAATTGTTACAACACCATACATTTTACTTTTACTTCAGTAATATCATATAGTATTGCTGCTTTTACCTGTTTGAAGAGAATCTTTGTTCTATTTTGGCTTGAGTAATTTCTTAAATTGCTAAATTTCATTCTAATTAATTAAAAATATGTAGAAATAGGGCCGCTCTTACTAAGTAATAAGTACACTTATTTGTTGAAACACAAATTGAACACATGTTAAGTTGTATTTGCTTTTTGTATGTGAAAAGAAAACCCTTAATCTGTGATAGGCATATTAAGTGTGTATTTACCTTCTACTAACATACAGCATCCCCTTCTGGTAGGATAGGCACACTACATTAAGGCCTAGCCTGTTTTGTATTTAGAAAGTAGCATCCTGAAGCTTTGGCTGCTGCCTGGGCTTTGAAATGCATATTACTTTGACGCTTGTTTACCGCTCCTCTTATCTTCGTGGGAAATGCGAAAGATAAATGAAGACAGGCCCCCTCCGGTGTGTTTCTTTATTTTGTTCAAAATAAAATATTAACATTGACTGAAAGGATTGATCTGTGCTTCTCTGTCCAAACAGAGCCGAGAGGCTACAATGGCATCTGGACTGAGCATGAGAGAAAGCAAAATAAAAGAGGGGAGAAAAAGACAGAAAAAGAAGAGCCGAAATCCATCAGCATCAAACAGGAAACAGAATTTGATCTTCCACACACAAACGCCCTCAAGGTTTAGCGGGGAACGGCAAATAGGCCGACTTCCAATCTAACCCTGTAAAGAAACAACAGTGAGCATTAAACCTTTGACATTTGCTGGCCCTGACTGAATGTTTGGGATTTGAAAACATCCCTGATGACAAATAGGGGCAATTGTGCATTTTCATCAACATCTATTGTGTAGTTCTCTGATCTACTATAAAGGTCCACTTCAATGCTCTTTGCTCTCTAGAACTAACGTAACGCTAGCATGGGGATCAAATATAATATATATATAAATGTAAAACTTTGGATTGTCTTTCACTTCTGTGTTATTTTAAGTGGCACCTTCACAATAAAACCACTTATATGATTTAAAAAGATGAACTACCGTGCTTTCATTCTCATTCTGTGAAAGCTTTTAATCATAAATATTTCTCAGAGAATACGATAAATGCAGTGTTGATGTTTTAGTCTGTAGTAACTCGGTCAAACGCCACCGCCATCTTGTGACGTAATCAGGGTAAATCAAATCATAAACATTTAGGATGAGCGAAGAGAAGCGGAGGAAGTCGTGAGCGATTTCAGTAAAGACTTGAGTAATTTATCTCCAGTTTTGTAGATGGAGTGATGAAGAAGATGAAGCTGGTTCTACTGAAGGACCACAAAGCCATTTTTTTATCCACATTGTCCAGGAATCAACAATTTTTTCTGAAATCGCACACAACTTCCTCTGCTTCTGTGTACTCAGCCTAGATAATGACAGATTGATTTACCCTGATTACGTCACAAGATGGCGCTGGCGTTTGACAAAAACTGCAACACTTTTGTGCTTTTGTGTACACAGAATAAAAGGACAGTAGATAGTTTTATTAAATCAAGCAAGTGGTTTTGTCGTACCTTAGCTTAGGTAAATTTATGCCTGGACTTTAATTATGCCAGCTTTATGTTTTGCACTCTTTTATGCAGTTTCCAAAGATACATCTTCCTACTCTGAAAATCTTTTCTGAGACTAATTTGATTAAAATAAAGGCTACATTAACTGTTCAATCATCTTCTTGCCTTTTCTCTTCAAGCAACTGGTCCCAAGTAGGAGAAAAACTAATTTTTCTCTTTTCTTTTTGTCAAGAACAACAGCTTTCAGCAGATTTTGTGAAAGGGTTAAATTAAAAAATCTCATGGAAAATAAGAGGAAGATAAGAAAATTGATCAACGTGTAGAAAATGTAACAAAAAAGCAGCTTCCTCAGTAGTATACATGTATGCAAAATTAATTGTTTAGGTTGTCTGACCTGTGTCTCTTGCCCGGTCCAGCTGGTAGTTCTGGGTCTCTCTCTGGTCCGATGCAGCGCTGGCCGCCAGAATGGCATGGAGCCCGCTGTCTCTTGGAAGCGTAAAGCTGCGAGGTTTTCCTCCGGCGTCAGAATCTATGCTGGCCCTGAGGGGCAGCGGCAGGGCCCTGTACTGCTCCTGCAGCAGGCTGCGCTGTGCAGGCAGAGTGGACTGCCTGCGGTACTCCATGGCCAGCTGCTCCCTGTCCTCAGACTGCATGGGCTCTTCCACCGGATACGTCTGCAGGTAGTGCATCCTGGGTTTGCCTTCCATCTGGTCCTGCCACGAGTTTCGGTGGCTGCTCGCCTTCTGCCCGGGGGAGACGCTGTTGTTGCTGCTGCTTTCCTGAGGCTCCGAGTGGAACTCCTCGTGTGAGGAACGGGACTGGAATGTGTCCGAAGAGGAGAGGTGGCTACGCTTTGGCTCCAGGTAGGGACTTACCTACATAAAAACAGACAGCCGTGGCTAGAAAACAGGGTCACAGAGTGATACCTGCTGCATCTTTTAGACTAAGTGAAAACTCACTGAGGCTGCTCTGGGATAGGTGTCATAAGGGGGCGGTGGACTGTCCCGTTTGGGTACTGGGGGCATCTCCATGTCCTCGTGGTCACTCTCGCTCCAGTAATCTGCAGTAAATCACACATTTATATCAACAAAATTCAAGAAAAGCTACGCAAGATATTCATACACTAGAAAGCTGTAGTCGTGAAAAAGTGCTCTGACTGTATCAGGTTGAACTTGAATATGAAGATGGACAGATATAAGGTGTGAGAACTTCCTGTGAAATCTTCTGGAGGTGTTATGGAGCTAATAAAAAAAACAAAAAAACAAAACTTGGCTATAATAAAAAAAAAGAAGCCCCCTCTCCAAAGATAAAATTGTTCTCGCACACCCACCTTGGCAGGGTTTGTACGTAGGCACCTCCAAATAGCAGAAGGGTTAGTTGCGTTACTTCCTGTCAGTTTGTTAGAAGCCAAAGAACATTAAGCTATATGAATAATAAAAATATCCAGCTTGGAGCAGAAATGCTCTGCTGGAAGGAAAAATCTAATGCACCAGCTGCTGGCCAAGAAATCAAAAATGTCTTAACTGAAATGTATAAATGTGATCTTATTCTCCCAAATTAACTCAGAAAAACAGATAAAGGGAGCTCCTCTACAAGTGTAATGATATAAATATTTTACTTTAGTGTTCCCCCAAATTCGTTGTACAATTAGAAAACCAAGCAAAAAGGTTTAACATTATATTTAATTATTATTTTTATTGAGTGGATAATTTTTTTTACCTTGCTTATTCCTGTGACACAGAAGCTAATTTAATTTCTTTCAGAATAAGAAAGTCATGGCAGCAGTTCACTCGATGTGTGTTAATCTTCAGAATTAAGGGAAAACTTTGCTCATTTCTTCTTTTTGAACAATTACCAATGTTTTTAGTTGCTATGATAAAATTCCCCTTGGTTGGTGTTGTTTCAAAACTGAAAAAGCTGTTTAAATATTTGATTAGCACACGTTATAAAACTCCAGATTCTCCATCAAATACAGTTTGTGAGCTTTCCCCAGATACGAGCAGAGGCACTGAAAGTAAGGCTGGGATATTTCAACCCACAGAGAACCTCAAGAGTTAAATATAGCCGCTTTTTGGACTTCATAACTGCGCAGAAGGCTTTTCGAACATGTTGGACTCCTCACTCCATGCGGAAGTGAAGTACACGGGTTTTGCTCGGCCTCTGGCTGTCACTAGCTGCTTAGCAGCGAATGCTAATTAGTTGGATCGGGAGAATGTACGGAGGAGGAAGAATGACATAAATACTGAAAAAAATCCCGCTGCCTACAATGAAGCATGGCAGTGGCTTAGTGATACCCCAGGGCCCTTTGTTCCCTCTGGCACTGGGATAACCTAATTAAAATTGCTTGGAGCATCATCTCCGCTCGTGAAAGCACAACACAGGTCGCAGACCTAATTTGTTTGTGACTGTTAATTTAATTAATCACAGCTTGTAAAAAGACTAAAGAAAATCTTAATGTTGTACACTTTGGTTTTCATTAATCACTCAATTGCACATTGATTTGTTGCAGTTTGAACTAATCTCTCTTGTGTTAGGCCTGCTTAATTTCATTTAAATCACACACTATCTTAAAAACAATAATATAAAAATTCTACAACTCTATATGTTTATGATATTGCATAATTAATCATTGCAATTAATCATTACTGATTTATATTTTAAGTTTAAGCTGAGTTTGTATACGTAGAGTCTCATACTTGAGCAAAAATATAAAAACAGAAACGCAGTCAGTGTGCCGATGAAAGCATCTATGTGAAATCATGTAAAATAAACATAATATTATTAAAAATAATTATGATAACGTGCTAACTCTTACTCTTGACAACAACATTTATGGTGCTGTGACACTGTTAGGGAAACCTGCAGCGGAAACGGACATCTTTGGGGGGGTCCCTGTGTTACCATAACAACCAAACTAGACATATCCCTGGAGTTCATAACTTTAGATATGATATCCACATAGCAGAGAACATTTTGCAGCAGCACCAGTAAGTTGATTTAAAGTCTTTGACATCTTTATGTGCAAAGATAGCATCGCTCGGTACTGAACGAAGTGAATAAAGTGTAAAGAACACAGACTTCATCTGTGATTCTCGAAGGAGGTTCGCATCATCACAACCCGATGTCCCGCTGCGCCATTTAGCAGCTCTTGACCCCTAGCTGACATCTTTTTCCACAGCTTCGTGAAAAGGCTCTGTGACTAATCTCACCTTGTTCCTGGCGCATTTTCTCCTGCTCAGAGTAGCCTGCAACAGCCATACTGAGCCGACTCAGCCACCTGTGGGGGAGAATAACACTGATGACGCATAACGTTAATGATTTTGTGATTTTTTTTTTTTTTTTTTTGAAAGCTTATATTTCTCTCTTTGACCAATTTACCTTGCAAAACTACCAAGTTTTGAAGAGAGTGGGAGGTTTAATAAGGCAGTTCAGCTCTTGGACAATAGACGGTTTGAAATGCAGCACTGGAGGAGTTTGCAGCACTGCTATCAAAACCTCGGGCTACTCACCGGGACATGTCATCTACATTTTCCGCAGCAAAGTAGAAGGTCTTTATCTTGGGATGGCAAGCCTTGAAAGCACTGAAAGAGAAGGAGTTCAATTATATGTGAGTGCAAACAAGGGCAAGCAGTATAGCGCAGATTAACATATGAATACAAGACTACATCATGGCTACATTTAAAGAAGTTTAAACAAACTTTTTCACACATTTTTGCTTTTATTATTTGTTAAATATGTACTGGCTAGTAACTCAAAATAAATTTTTACATATATACACTCAAGCAAAAATAACCTACATTGACATTGTAGATTATGTCAATAGTAACATAAGTTTTACTAGCATAAAACTTATGTTAGCTTTATGCTGTGTGTAGATTTAAGGTTGATTTCTACTGTACAGCGCTTTGTGATTTTATTTCTCTGGAAAACCCTTTATAAACAAAATTTACTTACATTTTAATGGACAAATAAAATCCTATCAAACAGAAAATCCATCTTGTAATCCTAAGTCTATATTTTTGGTAAATAACAGCGATATTAATATCGGCTACCGATTTTCGCCCAGATTTTAATTTCGGTGCGTCCCTCGTAACTACAGTAATATCTTCTGCAGCTGTCGCTTGTGTTTTGTCCTTGCTTTCTTTCACTACTTTCATACATCTTCCTCCACTTGAGAGAAAGAAATCATTATAACTATGCAAAACAAACCCAAATGTGAGTTTTAAGAATTTAAGGAAACTGGAAAAACAAAAATAGAAAACAACAATACATGACAGTGTTGACGGAACTTCTGAGCAACATCTGCTATGGGATTGTCTCAGGCAGGACATTTTTAAAACAACAGACTCGCATGCTGCAGAGTATTGTGGTGACCTTTAACATTTACATAGACTGTAATGTAAACAACGCAGATAAAAATTTTATCCACACGACAAATTACAACATCTGAAGAAGACATGACAAGCCTGACAGTAAAGATTCTGATGACGATGATGGTGGGAGTATTGATTAACACGACTTTGAGACCAAATGCCGGAAAAATCCAGACAGTAACTTCCTACACTTTGAACTTTGATCTCATATAAGTATTTATTGTTATAAAAGTGGTTTGAGGATGCACACACATCCTGTAAGTATTGCTACAATGATCTGTTTAATAATTAAAATAAACACACTGAATTATGAATTATTAATTCAAACTCTTCTTTGTTTTGCTTCGCTTCCACCTCTGGCACCACAATCTGCTCAGTTTGAGCCAAAGCGAGCCGTGACGTGTAGCCGCGCAGCTGATAGGAATACAGAGACCTGTTGAAGAAAGCTATACTATGGAGACAGTCTTGAGTCCTAAATTATTCAGCTCCCATCTGTCATCTAAAATCTCTGCTCAAAGACCGACACAACTGCTGGAGACTTTGGCCACAACGTTGTCGGACAATGTGCGCTACATGCACATTTTGCTTTTTTAATCACAAATTTGACATATTTGGGCTTCTGCTTTCAATCATTTTCAAAAAATTAGATATTTATACATACATGTCAGTATATATACTTTTTTGAGACACTTTTACTGTATATTGGTAATATCTGACCTTTGTTTAAGATACCTTTTACATCTCCCTACTCAGCTTTACAAAGTGCAATCTTTATAATAATTTTTTTTAATCCTCAAATCTCAGAGCAGTAATATACATTTATACTCACTATTTTCTTCTGCATTCAGTGGCACGATCGATCCTGAATTCTGGGAGACTCACAAAGCCCTCTGCCTTCTCATCCTGATACAAGCACAGGTAAAGTTACATCCATGGAATCTCAATTGTGTTATTAATCCTGTCTATGTTTAAAAAATAAAATAAAATCAAAATCATATTCACCTCTTCATTCATGTACCAGTAAAGACACGTGTCTTTCAGGATAAACCAGTATTTCTTCCACTTCTGCGAAAAATAGGTTTTAGCATCTTTCTTCTTCCACAGCCAGCCCTGGCAGTCGCCCTGACCCAGGTCCCGGCAGGAAATCCTTCGTTTACTGATGGAGGACATGGGGCTTGCAGCTGCAGGTGGCAGAAAAGAAGAAAACACCTCATGAGAAAAAAAAGAAAAAGACAGTCTTGCTCATGTTTGAGGACACGTGAATAAAAATGAGGCAAAGCAAAGGCTTCTACCTTGCTTTTTCTTCTTAGATCTAGACAGCATTGAGGAGCGCTCAAACACCTGAAAATTGAAAAAAAGAACAAGAAATTAATCATAGAAACAACGGCAATGGATCACAGTTGTGACATGTGTTCGACTTTTTGTTTCTTGGAGGGACTGACGTGGTAAAGCGACGCAGAGTCTGAGCTGGACGTGGACATGGCGACTTCCAGGGCGGGAACAAGCGTGTAGTGGGTGGGGCTGCTTCCTCGCTCCATCTTCCTCCTGTTCTGACTCAGACTGCGGCCCAGTAAGAAGTTCTCCCCGGAGGGTTTGTCCTCACTGGGGAAGCGCAGGAGGGAGTTTTCTGCAGGGACAAGAAAGAAGCCAGCTCAGGACTGAACACACCTGAATCTACTATACGCTTCAGGAATGAATAATTAAAAGTTTGGGGGCCATTTTAGCTACACGTCTCTCTGAAAGGAAGAGATGGATGTCTGCCTGCGAGGAATGTGGTTAAATGCAGTCACAGTTTTCTAATTTACCTTTGGAAATACCCAGTGGGCTCCATTTTGTGGTATAATTTATTTGTGTGGGGATAAAATGACACAATCTACCCGGCCAACTCTGAGCAGTCCTGTTGTGAATGAAGGCACACAGATTTTAAGCAGCCCACAGTCAGCTGCAGACAGGTTTTAGATGTTGCTGCAGCTGCAGTGACAGATCCATTTCGCAGACTCCGTCTCAGCTGGTCTCAGTGGGACACGAAGCTGAGGCTTGCTTATTAGGGTGATAAACAGAAGCTGCATCCAGTCCACTTCCCAATTATTATTTATCCTGAAGAAATAGCTGCCAAAGTATTCATGACTTTACCTGTATTTTAACATGTTGTGTGTATATCATTTTCATTTTAAAGGACAGAGCAACACAAAAAGCAGCACGACTGTGAAGCGGGAGAAAAATCCACCATCGTTTTCCGTACAGGTGTCCTTGTTTTCAGCTCCTCTGAGTCAGAACCTTGTAGAACCGCATGTTTCTGCAATTAGAGCTGCACGTCCTGCAGATGGTCCCTCTACAAGCTGTGCACATCAAGGGACTGGAGATGTTGCCCATTCTCACTTACTGGCAGGAAGAAAGTAACTGTTGAATCTTCAGTTCTTCGGTTTGCCACAAAACTTTTGATTTGAGATAAATAAAGCATTTCTAGATTAAATTAAAACTTTCCCTTTGGAATCAGGAAAGTATTTTTGGGTTAAATAAAATAAAATTGAACTGAAATCATGTAGGGGATACAAAAAACACATGAAAGAAGGTGATAGGATCGATGTTGAACTTAATGATTAATAAAACAAAAAGCCACCACCCTGAACACTGCATCCCCATGATGAAGCATATTAAAGGCAGCATAATGCTGTGGGAATGCTGGTCTTCAACAGGGACAAGGAAGCTGGTCAGATCTGATGATGGAGCTAAAACCAGGGCATTTTTTACACACAGTAGAGGACAACCACAACATACAGCAGACCTTGTGATTTACAGCACAGATCCATGACACAGGGACAGTTAACACTATAGAGCTACAGCTCAGTTGACATGTTACTGATTCACCTGTTAAAAGTCTTTGTATGTCTGACAATCCAGTTTTTTCCAGTCTCTTTCTCCCTTCTACAAACTTTTATTAGCTGGCTAAAAAATTCAGACCAGAGCAGAGCGGAGGTCCACATTCAACAATGTCCTTAAAAATAAAACCAAAAGTCAGATGAAAGTATTGTCATATTTTAGTATGGTCCAGTCAAAGTCATTCTCCAGATGTACAAATTAATGAAAAGTGACTCTAAAAGGTAAATATACACACAAACGATTTTAGGGTTTAAAAAAAAAAGAAAGAAACATATATCAGATTTCTTCCACTTTCCAATTATTTGATATAGTTATTTGGAATAAAATACAATTACAATATGCTGAGGTTTGTGGCTGTAATGCCACAAAATGTGAAAATCCCTGTTATTCCTCAGCCTTTAACCATGACTGGAAGAGCAACAGAATAAAACAAAGTTTACTTCAAACAACCTGTAACAAGTAGATTAATGTGAGGCACAGCGACGTTATCAAATCCACAGCAGCACGTTGTCTGTGCAGCAAAGAAATCCACTGCAATGTCTGAAAAATCATTATAGAATCTACAGAGGAAGCAATTGTCAAGAAAAAGAAAAGCCTCCAAACACCCATGAAAGGTCTCAAGCAGATAAATATAGACCCATCACTTTCTTTCTTTCTTTTTTATTTTTTTTGTTGAAAAGCCTAGAGAAGCAAGCATCTCTCCCAGAGGACACAAACACATCACTCAAGCCTTTCTTGGGTCAAATTTTAAAGGAAACGCGGCTCCCTCCCGGCGTGCTTACCACCTAACTTAGCAGCCACCAATGAAATGTGAGCACCTCAAGAAAATATATTTATACCGTTGCCAGAGCAACAGTGTACTTTTTATATCCAAACAGAGAACAGCGGGGCCGAGAGAGACGGGGATGAAGGAGAAAAAGAAAAAAAAAAAAAAAAGGACCAGCTACAGATTCTGAACATATGGAGGAGAAAGAGGCAGGAGCAGATATCCGGCATGTTATCGGCGCTGACAGGCCAGTTCATGCTTCAACGTCTTGGCTCAGAGATCTGAGAGGGAGCGGGTATTATAAGATTTCCACCCCCTCGCCCCAGCTTCCCTCTGTCCTTCTCTCTCTCTCTCTCTCTCTTTCTCCCACTGCCTCCCACTCACCTCTCCTGCTCTCTCTCCTCAGCTTCGCCAGGTCTTCGTCATCTCCCACCCAGTTGTATTCCACGGGCATTGAGATGGGCCTGAGCCTGCCTGCAGCAAGTAGGCGCAGGGGGGGATGTCAATATTACACAGCCGTCCACACACATAGACATCAAACAGCTGCAGATGTCTCAAAAAAAAAAAACCCACCCAGAAACCCACTCGCCACTCATTGCCACGACATTAAGCTGCTATCGGTCACGATTTCCTACCGTAGGTGGGAGTGCTCCCCCTGCGGACCGACGAGGCCTCCTGGTTCTGGTCGTACTCGTAGCAGTAGAGTATGGAGTCTTCCTCCACCAGAGGGAATCGCCGCTGACACTCCTGGTCTAGGTAGGAGTTGGGCGACTCGGATCGCTCCGCGGCCTGGGCGTCCGACTGAGGATCCTCGTCGGTCAGATTTTCCTTCTCGTCTCTTTTAAAGAAAGCAAAACTTCAGAGAAGGTCAAATAAGCTTCCAGGCAGAGCAAACAGGTGGATCGCAGTCGGTGTTTGTTGTGGGTTTTAATTAGAAACAGGGACGTCTTAATATTCAGCGGGGGGGGGGGGGGAGGAACAAATCTCCAGCTGTGACTCACAGATGTATTTATATTTTACTCTCACACGTATTTGCCCAGGGGAGCCACCGGGCTTTGACTGCTCGTTAATTCAGTTTGTGCTTTAGTAATGGGACATTCTCATCAGAAGCGCCATCCCTCATACCGGTGGCAAGCATTTCGTAACTGCATTTCACCACGGCGAATTTGAAGTGATCAGTTGTCACAGCGGGAACAAAATGTCCCCAAGGTGGGCAGGAATTTATGCAAAACGTCCGTTGGCAGACGGATTTATTTTGGTTCAGAAAACAATCAAAATGCTAATTTTCACAGTGACAAAAGGTGAAAATGGTCGGAGCAACTCAAAGAAAGTGAACATTTTTACATTCTTAATGATTCTTGGGTGCAAAGATTAAACCGGCTCCTTTAAGATGAAGCATCACTTTCACCCCTGTTTCTGCAGAGACGTAACAAGGTGACGGGTTTTTCAGGTTCCTCTCTCACTTGGTTACTTTTGCATTCATTAACCAGCAAATAAACAAAAGCAACAATTGTTTAATCAGCTTAGTTCTTTTACTGGCTTTGGTTGCATATAAGCGACATCAAATACTCTATTGAGTTCTTATTGAAGATATTCATATAGATTTAATTTTTTATTATTATTATTATTATTCAACCAATAAGTTCATTCTGATAAGAAATTAACCAGATTTTTCCTCATAGGTATTTTAATTTATAATTGAAAAAAAAGAATTGCATGTCATAAACAGCTTTTGCCTTTCTCATTAATACCTGGAAAACCATTTTTTGGTTAAACAGCAACCAAATATTGACCAGATTCTGACTGTGTTTGTGTTACTCCAAATTCAAATCAGCACCACAATGTCTAACTCTGAAACACTGAACCTTGAATTTTGTACCGCAGAAATCGACCAATTCTTTCTCATGCTCACCTGGGGGTGTAAGGCTCCGCCGGAGGAGGCGGGATGAACAGATCCTGCAGGGCGCAGCTACTTCGCCTGGAGGGAGTGCTTAATGTGCTGGTGGGCGTAGCGACGCTGCTGCTGGGACTCTGAGGAAAGATAGGCTGTGTGTGAGTGAATGTGTGTGTGTGTGTGTGTGTGTTTGCGTGTGTGTTTGCGTGGGTGTGTGTGTGTGTGTGTGTGTGTGTGTGTGTGTGTGTGAGAGAGAGGACGTGTTTAAATATGTGCAAAAGACAGAGAGACAGGCGGACAGAGAGGAGAAGGAGACACAGACAGTTACGGAAAATGGCACAATGAAAATGTGGACCTCACAACAGCTGAGTAAGTCTGTGACTGTTCACTTTAGTCAGACGGTGAGGCGGCGGAGCTCAGCTGTGAAATGAGCAGAGGACGTTTGCAGAGCTCCACTTTAAACTGGTTCACCGAAAGAGGCAGTTTGGAGAGCGGCCTATAGTCACCACTCTCATGGCTACAGGTTAAACAGTCTGGTTAGTACTGTAACTGAACTCTAAATTAATAGACCGTATTTTTTTAGTTTGTTTTTGTTACTATCCCCTTATTTTCTTTTATCAATGTGGTAAAACAATCTGCAGTTTGGTTAATGTAAAGAGCATAAATTCTTCACAGTTACTGAAATAGATTTCCAAAATTACAGCCACGTCTAGAAGTGTTGGAAGTGAGCAAAATGTTGTAATTTAAGTTAACAAAATAAACAGCGGTGTTCTTTATCGAGCCCCTTATTAGTTTTGTATCACTCCTGCTCCCATTATAAAGAAGAATTTAGCTAAAAAATTAGGAAGATTTGAGTATTTTAATTTCAGTTTTGCGAGAAAAACCCCCCATCTAGTTTTGAACAGATCAGTTTTTGGTAGATTAATAATAAAATTTGCAGACTGTTACAGTGTTTAAAAGAATTTTAACGAGAATAAAGTTTTTTTCTTTTGTCTTTCTAACAATCAACATAAAACAACATTTTTTAGTAAAACTGCTGTAATTCTGCTGTGGTGTATGGTGTTGGTGTGTAACTTCAGTATTAACAGTGGCAACTTCAGTCTAACTTTCTGGATCGACTCCTCAAAAATAAGACACACAGGTTAATAGTTTGACAGAGAGACAGGCGTCTCATACATACGTCTTCATACAGGCGTCTTCATACATACATCAATTCAGATGTATGTATGAAGACATCTGACTTTGAACATGATACATTTTTTACTAAAACTACAAAACACAATTTTTGTCACTTCTAGACAACGTAGCCTTTTTATTTACCTATTTAGAACAAAAGATATCAAACTGAACTATTATCCATCTTAATCTACCATTAATGATCTGTTCTGTTATAAAGCCGAGATAAAATTTCTGCAGTGTTTTTGCAATAGAAGGAAACTCAGCCGATTAACTTCTACATTTTAGTCCTGTTTAATCTCTGACAGACTTTATTTTTTTCTCACTTCTGTCTTTAATGCTGCCAAGCAGGAGGAGAAAAAAAATCAATTTTGGAGGAAAAGAGGAGGGAGGACATTAAGAGGGAGGAGGCCGAGAACGGCTGTACTTTGTGGCCTCAGGGGAGAGAAAACATTTTCTCTGGAAAGCGACTCAAAGAAAGCCTGGACCACTTTAATGCTCATTCCTCTCTTTTCCACCCATTCTGGTGCTGGCACACTGTCCTAATAATGTAACTAGATTGGCTGAAGTAGGACAACAGATGCCACTTAGGGATGAAATGATGACATCTAAATGAATGATGCTGCAGCACTCAACTAATTAGTCACAAGTATAAATTTAGCAACAACAATCTGTTTTGTTCATGCTTTGTGAGTGTTAAATATAGCACATATCTGAATGACAGAGAACAATTTTAATATCTAAAACGATCCCCAAGGCAAACACTAGGGGGTTTTCCAGGAAAACTCTTCCTGCATGACTTTTGTTCCTCCTGTTCCCACAATCCCCTCCTTTTTTTCTAATTTGTCCATTTTAGAGGCGACTCTTAATTTAAGGACAAATAAGACGGATGCACAGAAGTAAGCACACGTAAACGACAGAGATAATCACACAGGGCTGAGCGAAAGCTGCTGTTGTACCTGCAGAGCTAGTGGTTTCCATCTCATGTTTTTGAGCAGAGCAGGAGTGGATGTGAGCGTGCTCTGTGGGCGTTTCTTCAGCGTTAGGGTGACACCTGCAGGGTCCCCACGCAGCAGGTTCACCAGGTTCTTCAGCTGCCAGCCCACCTAGCAAACAAGAATAGTCTTGAAGCGCACCGGCATCTGCATGTGTCAGATGTATCCATATTTGAGTGTAGTCAGCCAATTAGTGGAAGGGATCTAATTCAGTTTAAAGATGCTAAAGTGCCTTGAAGAAGTGTTTGTATCGCTTGATGTTTGGTCACTGCAACCACAAACTTCTGCCTATTTTAGATGGACTTCATGTGGACAGATCAAAACAAAGTAACATACTTGTGAGATGTAAGAAAAATTACATATTATTTTTTTATATAGTCACCGATTTAAATCTGGACATTGACTAAATACCTTTGCTGCAATGACAAGTGCAACAGTTTGTGTGGTATGACCAGCTTTTAAGATCCAGACAGAAAAAATCTCAGAATCTGACATTCTCAATGGACTTTGACTAGGCCATACTAGCATTAGACTATATTTTGATCCACACAATTTCTCTGTTGATGTCTCAAGTCTTTTGCAGCCTCTAACAGTTTTTGTCCTCAAGGATTGCCCTGTACTTCCACCGTCTCAACATAATGAAGAAAGATCATCCCCAAAGAATAACATAACTTGATTCAATGAATAGATCATAAATAGATCCAAGATAACTTACCATTTTTCAATTTAGCAATTTAGTAATTACTGAAAACAAATGATGATTTTTACCAAACAGTGAAATAGCAATGTTTCATTTTCCTTCCACTTTGAACGTATGGTGCTTTGTGTTAGTCTGTAACATTAAATCAAATTTGTAGTAAAATGTGGTAAAGTTGGCAGGTGTGAAAACTTTTTTATTTTTGCAAGTCTAATGCGACTTATGGGGAAATTAACTTGGAAGGAAGCTATTTTGTTTTACATGCTTCTGTGTTTTTAATAGCACTTTTTGGGTTCCTAGGTTTAAGACATGTAGAAGAACGTAGCAATCTTTAAGCACCATGTAGATTTTGATGTTAAAATGGAAATTAAAGACCAAACCAGTCCGCCTCGTCCTCTGCAGTGGTTTTATCTCCTGCTGTGTGATGCTAGCAGCTACATGCCTAGTTGTAAGTCGTCTTTAAGCGGTTTCTAATAATATTTAGTACAACTCAAAGACCCTGCCCAGAAAAACACTCCCTGCTGCTGAACTAAATACGCCAGGTCCAGTTTGGGGAGAGAAATCTTTGCCTACTGGATGCTTGTGCTAAAGCTTAGTGCGTCTTGGGTACATATTTCAAACTAGCCTGAGAGACCAAACATTTTTCAGGCTCTGACCTGGAGATCACTGTGTTTCTCTGAAAGTCATTTTTTATCTTGACAGCTACTTCACACATTTGTTTCAGAGAGTGGAAAAAACTTTACTTATGCTTTTATTACAAAGCATAAGTAAAGCAGACTTCTTTTACTTCTGCTGTTGTTTTATTATGCCTTAATGTAAAATATATCTCTAAGGAAATTAAACTATTGTTTTGGGAGTTTTGTTTGGTTCGATTGCTTGACAGTGTTTTTATTATCCACTGTAAATGCTATATTTTGGTTGTATGGCTTTTTTCATGCCTCCAGGCTTGGTCCTGTGGTTTTAATTTGATAAAATATCAGCTTCCCTCTGAACAGATTTCTCAGATGTTCCTCGTTATTCTGTTGTTATAAAGTTTGTTTTAATATTAATTTGTATCAGCCAATTGTTCCAGAATATATTGATAAGACCCATTAAATTGTTAAAATATCAATAAATAGCTGTTCCTCTAGGATTTTGTGATTGTTTTTGTGTTTTTATTGCAATCAAAATTACAGATTTTGTGATGCCAATTTAGAAATGTTTGTAAGACATTGTTATATTTGCGCTGATGTTAAATGTGAATTTTTATTACATGCCATATCAACAACATGAATTGCATTTTGCAGATTTGTGAAAATTGGAAGAACTTATTGTTGTAATTTGGAGTTTAAGTGGCCATATAAAAAGCTATGGCGGGTCAGATGTGGCCCCCGGGCCTTGAGTTTGACACATAACTTTTTAAAATCTTGAAATAGTTTGATATTAGTAACCAGCTCTTACTTATTCTCAAACTCTCGAAACCGTTCAACGTCAAGGTGCCTTGCTAAAATAAAATTCCGCAACCATTCTAAAACTTTTTTCATAAAAATCAGAAATTTATTAATTTGCCTTTCAGGAGGGGGGGGGTGAATTTAATTGACCAAAAAGAGCTTTCTCCAACTCCTCTGTATGGTATTTTTTATTTTGTGATCTTTCTGTAAATAGGTGCCCTGCTATGAACTGAGGCCCACATCAAAATCAATCCAGCTAAATCAACGGTTTCTTGCCACGTTCAGGATCAATCAGCATCACCTCTATTTGTTCAGAGCTGCATGCCACAGTAAATTAAAGGCAGTAACAATATGAATGCTGTTATAACATTCATTCTGAGTGACAATGCTGTTTTGGATCATCGGACATGTCAAATGTGTTTACCAACAGTATCGCCTAAGCTGTCAAAACCCACTGCACTGCTCCTTACTCATCAACCTCTCCATCAGGACACACAACATTGCCATGTATACACCATTACTATACCATAGAAATCATAAAAGACATATCAGATATTTTATATGAGGGAAACCGCAATCTATACAACCTACCTTTGAGGTTTATTTAGGTTTCTCTGTGTTGTCCTGTCTAAGGTTTGATTGCTCCCAGCTGTGTCTTGTTTCCCTGATTACCCTCTGTGTATTTAATCCCACCTGTGTGCCTTGTTGCTTGTCAAGTCTTTGTCAAGTTGTCAGCTGGCAAGTCTGTCGTCTGGTCTGCCGTCTATGTGATTGTTACCAGTTTTGCGCTAATAGCCACCTGCTCATTTGTGCTGCCTGGGTTATTGTGCTAATTCATCATTAAATTCATCATTCCTCATCACTACCTGGGCCCACTGCGACTGCCTGACCACTCTACAACCGCTATTCATTACATTAGATGTTTGTCCGCTTTTAGAGATGATCAGTTAGCATGAAGTTAACAGCTAAAATCACAGACCGGTTAAAAAAACCTAAATGTTTGGGTACTTCTGTTGATTCTTGATGATAATGAGGATCTAACAGCTCTTTCCTCTGAACTTTTAGATGCTTTGAACGTCTGTATGCCTCAGTGACATGAAAGAGTCCTGACACCCAAATCTGCGTTGCTTCTCTCCACATTCTTAATAATAAGAAAGCCTCTATTCAGTGGATGAGCTGACTGAAATGAGCAGCTGTGGAATTATTACATATCTTGCTGTTGCACACACAGGCAGCAATTATATTTTCCACAAAAGGGGCTATATTTAAACTCTGCACTGCAGGAGACCTTTTTCATTCACAAATAAACTGCATATTTCATCACGAGGCTGCACTTTTTTACAGTCATGTCAAAGGACAAATTCAGAAAAGATTAGGTAATGTTACAGCAAGAGGACGAACAAGGCATTTTTACTTGTAATGGCTCTGTTTCTTAAATTACCTGAGTAATTCATAAAACCTTGATTAACTATCATCATTTTTAAAATTATAAATTAAACTTCTACATCTCCTCTTCTGACCAAGTAATATCTGTTTTCCTCAGGAAAATACTCAGATGCCAGAGAACTTAATGTTTCTCCTATGTTGAATCCAGGAAAGAATATTGCTACATCTTGTTGTTCTCCTTCTTCCTCTGCTTTTCTTTTACTTTGCACGGTTGTATGCAGCAGAGGGGGAGATGGAGGTGCAGTTTATGTCATCACTCTAAGGTGTATCACAAGCAAACCGAGACATTTCACTGTTATGTAAATTAGCTGCGTGGGTGGACAGAGAGTTGCTTAAGAAGAAACACCACTAAGCACGTTGACTAGAACTCTGGATTTTTCCACCTTATTGTGTTTTATTGCAATTTTATGGGACAGACCAAAGAACAGTGTGAAAATGACACATGGGTTTCTGTATGTGAGAGGTTATAAAGGTCATTTAGCATTTTACACAGATTATTCCACTATTGCCCTGTTTGCAGTTCAATCTTTCCATAAAACCCCAAAAAGCTTAATTTGTCATTTTAAAGTTACCCACCAGCACAGGCAGTTATATGCTATATCACATAAATTCATAATAAAATATATTAAAATGTGGAAAAGTTCAAGGGCTATGAATGCTCTTGCAAAGTGTTGTTTAAAGTACAAAGTGCAAAGTAATCTGTAATGGGCAATGCAGCAAGCAAAACAGATCCATCCAGTTCACTTGTTTATTCCCCTCAAAGCCTAATTACAAAATACCCAATAATCATCAAATAACTTGATAGCAGCGCTTCACCACTATGGATACAAAACCTATAGATGTTATTAAAAGGACTGCAAAGACACAGTCAGCAGAGATGATTGCTTTATGTTTCAACTCATAAATGGTGTGCAGATTGAAAAAAAGAAAAACTATTAATTATATGCAAACTTTTTCCAGATAGAAAAAAGAAAAAAAATGCAAATTGTATGCAAATTCAGACAGGAGACAGAAAAATAAAACAAACTAGCCCGAACTTACGACTGTCTGATGATTGACCTGAATGACTTCGTCTCCAGCATGGATCTTCTTACAACGATCAGCCAGAGACTGATGAAGAGACAGAGGTCATTGTTGCTGCATGCATCTTTATAGAGAACCACAAACTGCTTGTTTAAAATAACAACAAAATTAAATCCCTCACTATTAGTCCACAAAAGCAGAAAAATGTTTACTTTACTCGATCAGTTATGGATCAGAGTCTTTGTCAGAAATGCCAATCAGGGAAGTAACAACAGCTTCATAATAATCAAAACTACTGCAAAGACAAATTGCAAAAAAGCTAAAACCATTTTGGTCAAATTAGGCTCCGCCTTCAATCTGACTTGATTTCAAAGGAGCAATTCTTATCCGGAGAAGGAGTTAAAAAAGGCACACTTAAGTCTGTACATCCGCTACATGTGTACCAACGATGAGATGGACAAAGGTAAAAAAAAGAGGCGAGTACTCACTCCTTCTGTCGTCCCGGTGATCACGTGTAAGCCGTCGTATGTTGATTTGATGTACATACCCTGAAGGAATATAGCACCAATATGGATTAATGGACATATGAGAACCATAGGAATTTAAAATAGTGTGTAGCCTCAAGGATATCTGCAAAACAGTGGAGCAAATTGTTCTTGTGAAATTGAAATAATCTGCTTGACGTGCAAAAGACAAACACAAAAGATCATCAATCTGCAAAACCACCGTTTGCAAAAGTGCTGAAATTCCAAGCTTTTATGAAGGAAGGGGGCAAGAACAGAGATTAAGAAACAAACATAGACACACAGAAGCGGCATGCCAGGCTTCAAGATGAGTGGAAGAGATTTGTTTTTTAGGCCACTTGGCCCGCTGTTGTGTTCAGGGTTCACTGAATGGATGAGAGAACTTTCATGCCCAGACCCAGCATTTGTGTGGGGGGCAGGGCTTTTATTGTGGCCCCGAGCAGGGAGCTTGTGTCTGAGTGTAGGTCAATGCAAAGATAAAGTCCAACAAACTGCTCAGGGCTACGCAGTGGAAGAACGGATTCTCTCATTTTTTCTGTTTTGTTAAATAATTACCCACAATAAAGACACGCATGTTTGCCAAGTGTTGCAGCTGCAGTACACTCTTTGTCCAATTTCAAAGTGCCCAACATGCAGGGATTTTTTTTTCTTCATATTAACAGATTACTCACATGCCCATCAGCTGAGCAAAACCCAGTTTTGTAGCCACTACAGTGAGCTGCATCGGACACTGGACAGTAAAGCGTTTCTAACTGACCTCAATATTTCAACCTGCACTTTTCTCCTGTCTGAAAACCCCAGGCTGCAGAGGAACAAGCAAACCAGTAAAGCTACGTTTCTGCAGGTTTAAAAAAAAAACAGTTTCCGTGATTCAAACCACCTAGAAGTTATGTTTAAATTTCAAAATCAAATTTATTTTACAAATAAAAAAACGTCACTTTTTTTGGAGGAAATAACCAACGGACTGAGACATTTCTTTGCTTGGGAATAGCTAATAAGGAATAACTAGCTTGTTTTTTTTGTATTCAGCAATGTCTACATTTTGCGGGGGGGGTTTAATAAAAGGGTAGAGTTAGTACTGTTGTTCAGAAAGGGAATATCTTCATGGTGTCAGAGACACGCTGAAAGACAATCATGCTCAATTTGAATCAAAGCAAAAAGATATTGTCGAGAATCATGCTGCTACTATATTTATAATTAGTAAATATTATCATATTATCATCCAGCATTGATTGCAGTCTGTTTGTTGTACTTTACATTTGTTTGAAGTCTTTTCCTGAGTCTGTTACACCAACCTAGAAAACAATTCAACATAACTTTACATATTAAAGGGACGATTCAGAAATGTTTTATAGTGTAGTAGTTCTTATCTTACCCACAGTGGAAAACGCTCTTGATGTCTTCATTTAGTTTAAATCCGGACTAGTTGGTCCCATAAGGTGAAGAATCTCCAAGAAACCACAGCAGTTTCCTACTCTCTTAAAACAATTTAAATCTCAACAAAATCATTGTGGTTTCTGCAAACTTTCCTTATGTTTAAACTGTTGTCACATTTGCTCTGGGTGCTTTTTTTCATAGAAAATAGTGATTAGTTAAATGAAGCTGGGCGTGTTTATTTTTGATGCACTGACTCCTATCTATGATTTCCTATTCGAAACCATATATTTTTAAATAACTGTCTGAAAAGCTATAAAACAACTTTAACATAAACTGCTATGGTGTTTCTGACACAGCAGTCTGCTCTGTTATTGAACCCTCCACCCCATAATGCCCACCCCGTCACTCTGATGAGATAATCTGGTTACTAAAAGAAGGAGTTATCTACTGCAGGTCAAATATGAACAGCTAAAAAAACCTTTTAACAAACCAGACCAGAAATATTAAATTACTCTTTAAAGCTCAATTCATGTTCATTTCCATACAAGCTGATGGAACAATGTTTGAGCAGATGCATGGTGAAAATCTTGGCATATATATTTATGGATTGTTTCATGATGTTTCATGATTTGGGGTGTGTGTGTCTCCTTGGTAGTGACTGTTGGAACAAAATCACAGACTCAGAGCTCAAGGTGCCATCTTTGATTTTCACCAGTTTCTCAACTATGCCAGTTTATTTAGTGTATCCTTCATATTTACAGACTGATAAGACAGTTACTGCAATCTGCAAGCTGCACTTCTGCAAAAAAAAAACAAAAAACTTGCGTATTAACTTGCTGTAAGAGTACCAAAGCTGAAATCAACCCACTCTGCCTCACTGCATGACTTATGTTTGCCAGTGAACCCCCCACAATTCATTTCAGTGGGGGAGGGGATTCAGTACCCCTCCACTAATCATTAAAAACAAATGCATCCACTTGAACGCAGCTTGACAGCGGCATTAGTCTGCTGCTGACCAGCTAATTGTTAGTCCTTCTGTGGCGCTTGCTGTTTATTCGAATAACAACCCTGAAGCCAGACGAATCGGCAGTCAGGATGGAGTGGACAGGACTGAGATCTGGATCCTGTCGGTCACATTGGTTCATTTCTATATTGAACATGACAGCACGGAAGATGATTATTAGCCTCTAGAAGGGTTCTTCAGGAAACCGAGGGTATTTCGCAAACATTGTTAAAAATGCTCTCGCACTGCTTGTTACAACCTCGGCCTAGTTTTTTTTAAACCTTGATATATTCAAAGCATGAAAGGTTGAAGTTGGTATGGAAAAATAACATTACATGCAATATTATGTGTTTTCCAGCAACACAGTGCCGTTTTATAACACAAAAGCATTTTACAGTGACAGTGTGGCTGCGGGTGAGTCTTACCAAGCCTTCGGCGGACTTTATGTTGGCCAGCTGCACCACCTCCAAGTGTGCGGACTGAGACACCATGGGGTCCGAGGACAGGGAGATAATCTGGTCGCACACTTCGGACAGGTTTTTACACTGAGGGCGACAAACGAGGAACAAGCGCGTTCTTTAAAGCCACGTAAGGTGACTTCACGTTCAGTGCAGCGGGACAAAGTTAGAAACTCACCACATGCAGGATCTTGTTTTCAGTTTCATACACAGAGCAGTCCTGGGGAATATTCAGAGAGAGAGAAAAAAAGTGTGTTACCTCAAGAGAATTAGACTAAAATGGAGTTATTGGCCTTTCTGCAGTAGGTGGATATAAGAAGAAATTGAGCAGCTTGGCACCTACACCATAACCCCCATCCCCAACCAACCCTCCCACACAGGCATGCACAAACACCAAACAAATGACTCACCAATGCGGAGGCAGGTCTCTCTCTTGCTATCTGCTAGCCTTCCTCTCTATCAGTCTTCAGCTCCATCTAATTTGGCCTCCTTAACTCCCTCCGCCCCTCCTTTCAATTTGTTCAATCGCTTTAATTTTTCTCCAGATAAACATTATCCTCCACTGAGACCAAGTTAAAAGCCATTAGCCGTCACTTCTCTCGTTAGTTACCAAGACGGAGACGAGTGACTGCCCTCTTTCGCCGTCCGTGAGCAGAAGCAGAAACGGTGACATAAATAACTGAATGCAGAGCCTTCAAAATTATTTCCTCTCTGTGAACTCTTTCCAATAATGTGGCACTAGAGCTACAAACATAGATGTGTTTTCTTGTGATACATCAACACAAATAAGTCCATAAAGAGGAGGAAAAATGCCTTCAACATTCCTGAAAATGTGAAAAGTGTGATGTGCTTTTTTTTCCTCAGCACTAACTCAAGATGTTGTAGAACAAACTTGGACCTTTTCAGTCTTTAGCAAAACAGCTCCATGTCAGGCAGATCAGGTAGGGAGCCTCTATAAGCTTTGTCACACATTATTTGGTTTAAACCTGTTCTACATTTAAATATGTTACTATGATCTAAACCATTTCCTTGCCCAACTGGAAGATGAACCTCCACTTCAGTCTCAAGTTTTATGAATATTCAGTAACTGAATAAAGCCGATAGTACAGTATTAGTAAGTCTCTGACAATAAATAAAGATCTTAAATCTTAGGATCTACTTTTTATAATTTAGATTACAAGTCTAAAAGCAGTAAACTGTTTATATTGAGCTTTCACCCCTGCTTAACTACACTGCTTTTTCAAAAAGATAGGATAATTGTTCTTAACTTTGTATCATAATAAATAGCTAAATACAGTAAAAATGGCAGGAATAGGTCCTACGGCTTCATGTGGCTTGAAGCGTAACATGTGGGTCAAGTTGCGTCGAGGGCATGAGACATATGTCACGATGTGATGTTGCACAGTTCATTCACCTGCTGCACGATTGTGGTGAGTTCGAGACATAGCTGGATCACATTGTTTCTGGTCACAGAGTAATCGGCCACTGCAGCAAACGGTGACCTGAAAAAGAAAGAGCACCTGAAATGAACCATTAGACCGTTCTTCATCACAGATTGAATCACTGCTAACATGGTGGAGACATTTCAGAGACTCGACGATGCGCACGACGGTGGGAGAAACGGCCTTGCTATCAACAAATACGCACAAAATAAGTAAATATGTAGAAATTCTTCAGTTTCTATGCTTTTAGATCAACATGTTTGCATAGTATTTAAAAGCTAGATGAGTTTTCTGCATTTATTCTCTCTAATTTTGTTTTATTCTGTCTAATTTTGTCTACAATTATGCATGTGCACATGGACAAACAAGACATTAAGCCACATTAAAGCAGACTTGTTCAGTTTTGGGGGTTTTTTTGTATCAAGCTGCTGGCTGAATTGAATAAGGTAAGGTCTTCCTGGCAGATCCAGATCTAAAAGTTGTCAGACACAAAAAGTCCCTGAGGTTTGGACTTTGGCTGGAATAAAGGTTTGCAGCAAACAAACCCAGGAATATTAATTAAGGAACTGAAGGTATTTCCCCATGAGGGGTTGGCCTATTCTTGAAGAACGATGCCAAAAGTTGGGCTATAAATCACGTATGCAGCAGGTCATAAACGCAAAAGAGTGTTCTGTTCTGAAATGCTAAGAATGCTTGTCAGGGTGTGGATGAATAATGTACAGACTTCAGTTGTCAATATAAAAACTGGTTTGGTTTTTAGAAAATACTTGTAATCTTAATTGTGCTAAATTATTTCAATTACTGTTGACACGTTTATTTAAAGCAGCAGCTGCTGCCATAGCTTGTTTATTGTGCCAGTAAATGTAATTTGCAATTGGGGTTGAATAATTTTAGGAGAACATAAATGCGCAAAAACACCTGACCGTACTTTTGCTTTCTAAATCTTGTCTCTTACATTTAGCAAAAGCATGATTTTTTAAAACATCAATAAAGATCTTATGTTTCACAATAGGTGGATGGCTGGATGGATGGCTGGATGGATGGACGGACGGATGGATGGATGATGGATGGATGGATGGATGGATGGATGGATGGATGGATGGATGGATGGATGGATGGATGGCTGGCTGGCTGGATGGATGGATGGACGGATGGATGGCTTCATCCAGCATCATCATTTTGCAAGTCTCACCTGTCCAGCCACGCCAGCAGGCTCTTGGCAGCAGCGATCAGGTCCACCACAGAGGTGAGGAAGTCGTTGGGCAGCTTATGAGTGGCTCTGCCATCGTAATGGCCGCTGCGCCGCCGGCCTGTGATGAAGTTCTGCAGGTTTTTCGCAGACGCGCTGAGCTTGTGAGAAAGCGTCTTCAAGTTCTCAGTCTCCAAACCGTAATTCTAGAGGACAGAGGGGAGAGTAAAACCTTCTGCGATCCCCCAGTTTATCAGAGTTTGTTTCACCGATGATGACGTATTCCAGCCAACTTTTTTTTTTCCCACACATTAGACTCATTGTCGCTCTGATGCGACTCTATAAAAGCCACCGGCGGAAAGGGTCCCCAAGAAAAACGCTGCAGAAATGAAAAAAAACAATCTAACCCAGCTGTGGCTTTGATTGCGTACAGATAACCCAACGCTCATTTTTGGTGCAAATTGCACGTGCAGGAACTGTGGAGTCTCTCCTGTCAGGGTTTCTTAGGAGGAGAGGGGACAGCAGGAGGGCTGCTAATCATATTTAATACAGGAGAGCCTGACAGACTTTAAACTAAATCCCGGTTACGTAAGGGGCTTTGGAGCCGACGCGTGGCCCCCTCCCGGCAGGGATGAAGGATGAGAGGAGTTCACATTCTGATAGCATCTACGACCTCAGCCCACTAAATCTGCATCCAGTTTCTCCACTGATCTCTGGGATTAACTCACACCGATGTGCATTTCGTTTACTCTTCCCTACAGCCACATTCATAATTCATATGTCAGCTCATCGATAAATGTGTGTTTTATCCAGCAGAATTTGCAAAAGAAAGAAAATGGAAATGTGTTGCTTGGAGTAATTACAGTTTCCATATTTCTTAGTGCTTTAAAATGCTAAATTACAAACAGCAGATATATACATAGACTTTTCCTCGCTGTTTAATATTAAATTAATCATTTCCTGTTTACGTCGGTTGGGGCTACCAATATAAAGTTTATTCGCTAAATACCAGAATTTTGACAAAATATTAATATTTTTAAAACATTCTTCAAACTGGGAAGTTAACATACATTTCCTAACTGATAAAATCACATAATACATTTTATTTATGTACATTGTTTTGGATATCTCTCTTCAAGCTTCTCATAGAGGTTTGCAGGAAGTTTGGCCCATTCCTCCTGATAGATCTGCTGTGACCGAGTCTTGCCTGTTAGCTGATTCGCTAACACAAACCTTTTCTGCTCTGCCTAAATGTTTTCATCGATAAGCTCCTTAAAAGTAACTTCCTGGCGTAGTTCTTGCTTTTAAACATACTGCTAAAATCTTCTTTAGGGTTGGGATAAGGCCCACTCCAGAAGCTTAATGTTAGTCTGTTTTATCCGGCTAAAATCTGCTCTGATGTGTGTTTGGGAGCTTGAAGCATCTGACCCAAACTGGTGAACCTGAAGCTGGTCGGGATGTTTCAGAACAACCAAAGGGAGTAGAGTAATGAGGAGTGAGGGCGGCCTCTAAATGTTTCTTTTCAGCCTCAAATCAACAGTTAGATGGTTGAAACTTGGACATAAACGGACAAAGGCGCAAAAAACACAGAAGTGGTTCCAGATGGTTCGTTCAATGGCCTCCCGAAAACCCAACTTTCATCTTCACTTAAAGGTTAAACCCATGCCTGGAAACCAACCAGTTTTAATGGGATCAAATATTCAGTCTAAGCTTGTTGATGGCTGCAAAACGTGTGTGGCTTTTTGGCTTCACTTGGTTATGTGACATTTATCCCACTGTCACTAGGGGGTGTGTGCACATAATTTACACAGTTTTTGAGAAAATCCTCCATAAATTCAAACGATCTCAGCTAGTTCTAGTATTTAAAATTCATTGAAGTTGCTCCAATCACTCCAGCCTGACCCAAACAGTGTTTCTACAAACTCATTTTACTGTACAGAATGTTACATTTATGATCCTCCTCTTCTGAGCAGAAAAGTATGTTTTATGATGTTATTTCTTATTGTTACTGATGTAATCCCACCAGTATCATTTAAAGAGGAACAAAGGAAGGAGTTAGGGTTATGAGGGGGAATACATTCTCACACTATAGCAGCTCATTAGTCAAATCAGCAGAGCGACTGTGTTTCTCACTGACACACAGCAAACGTCTGTATCTCTGACAGTAAGTAAGTGTATAAACTACCTCAAAACGAGCCAGTAAAGGATCCATCCATCCATTCATCCATTTTCTTGCACCCTTGTCCCTTAGTGGGGTTGGGAGTTGCTGGTGCCTATCTCCAGCTGACGTTCCGGGCGAGAGGCAAGGTACGCCCGCCAGTAAAGGATGACAACAGAAATATCTGCCTGCTTTAAGATAACATTCTGCTTAGATTGATAACTTTATCTCATGGTAAATTTTTAAACTGGAACCCAAAGCGGTTTCACATTTCCAACATTTTTGGACATAAAGTGGCAATTTAGCTGCTTTGATTGGTAAAATCAAGTTCTAATAACTGCGGTACTAGCTTTACCCTCAGTGCACAAATGGATACAAGGAAGTGTGCTTACTGGAGCTACATTCACTAAATACAATAACTTCCACCTGAGCAACCCTGTAGGATACAAAAATAAATTGAGCTAGCCCCTTTAAGAACAAGGAGACAGCAAAGCCACACTGCAAAGGCCACACGTTTTGGACCAATGTGAAATAAGATGGAGCTTCTTCTCAGAAGGATTGTTGGACCAAAAGTAAAGCTTTCCCCTGTATTAGTCCTTTCAGCGGATGCTGCCACCACCGTGTTTCAAGCCAGGAATGTTGTGTTTAGGGGGGGGATAGTCAGTATTTTCCACCCAAGAAAACATTTTCCAGGCAGGTCAAGAAGTTAATCTGATCTCACTTGACCAGAGCAGCTGCTTCCCAAGTTTGCGGTGTCCTCTATACATAAATAGCTAACATAAAATAGGACATCTTGGATCAACAATGGCTTCTTATTGCCTCTGTTCCATAAAGGCCGGAGCATGTGGAGTTCCCAGCGACCTGCATAAGAGTCACTGCACAATGTGGGAAAAATTCATAGCGTAGAAAAGCTTTTGCAGGGACACAATATGTTCTTACATTTCTGTTGATCTTACAACAAATAAGCTAGTTTTCCTACTTCGTAGTTCACAGAGACACACATTATTTGTCTGAAAGCCCAATCTGTGACTCAAAGGTAGCAGCAGTGAGTAGATGTAAGCGAAGCCTTGGACTCACCAGCGCACACAGTAAGTCCACAGCTTCCAGTATGAGCTCCTGGTGGCCGATCCTGGACACGCCCAGATCCTCCAGCTCCTGGTGGGTGATGCGCAGCAGCTGGTCTCCCCCAACTTTCTCCTTCTCAAAAGTCTTGATGTACTGCTGCAGGCAGTCGTCCAGGCCTGAGACGAAACAACACAGTTGAGTCCGACTTTGTGAGTTCTTGCGAAATCTGCTTTTGGTTTCTACATGCTAAGTGGGCTCGACGTTGCCTTCCATACCAGAATATGGGCTGTAAATCTGCTATTTGTGTGATCACAGGTCGCGTTCTGCCGCATTCAAGCATGATAACAGTCTGTGTGACACAAGAAATGTGACACATCCCCCCCCCCTCCACAACATCATTCCAGCTACATTTTCAGCGCCGAGCCTGAAAAGAAGCGTTTAATTTAACAGGGTTATGTGTCTGCGCGCGACTTGTTTTACATGTTTTAGCACCGCAGCAGGTGTGAAATCCTTGTGGAAGAAATACTTGGAGAAAGGCAGCAAACTAAAACAAACCAAACACTCGTTTGTGCCGACGGCTTGTGCTTTACATCTGAAATCACAAAGAGCTCTTGCTTCTTTGTCGTTCACGCAATAAACAGGTTCATAAGGAGCTCAATCTATTGCTTTTGCATCGCAGAAACTTCAGAATCGTTTCTGAGGCAGGATTAAGAATCTCTCTGGCGCAGAAGTCAACACAATTGCATTCTGATGGGACACTGATGGAGCACTTAGACATAGACTGCAGTTTTATGACTCACGCTGCTATAAAAATACAAAATCTAAAGCAACCAAATTCACCGGACTTTCTTGAAAAGAATCAAAGGCACTTGTCATTTGTCCTATAAATGATTTTGATTTTGACTATATGCCCTCTTTTCCCTGTGAATTGGATTTCCGAGGCAGCTTTTGTATTTTAAGCAGAACGGATCAAGACACTTTTATATTTAGTTTATATCTTATATAAAGCATAACGTCATAACCTCCATTTCTATGTAAGTATTTGGATGCATAACTGTTCATAGAGCTCACAAAATAAATTACAATTTGAAATAGATTTTGTTTTTCTTCCTTAGTTACTTTTCTGAGAAGCTGAGTCAATTTCTTCATCATAATATGATAAGAGATTTTTATTTATTTGTAGGACCGTTTATAATCTGATTCTTATTTTTATGATCCCTACTTCTTTGTATGTATAATAAGGATAGTAGTAGTAGATTAATAAAGAGTTCCACATGTTTCTCTTCAGCGATACTTTTTAGTTTAAAATGTAGCAAAATTTCTGCAGATCAAATAATGCAAATAAATAAAACTTAATATAACGCTTTGATATGGGGATAAATAATGATTAAAGCATCTAAGACCTTTTGTTTTATCATGGCTGTATATTGTGTGTGGTTTTTTCACAAATTAGCTTATGGATATCAGCATAAAAACCTCAGCTTACTAGGATACGTGTTTTATTTTTCAAAGTGCCACTCACAATATGGTGGCATGCTATTGTCTCATTTTTACTCTGGAACGGAGCCAATGTAGTGTCTGTTGTTCTATATCTATGGATCATCTTGGAATATCTAGTGGCCCATGACTCCCTGTTTCCTGTGGCTATAACCATAATGTGGTAGAGGAGTCACTCTTCAAAACGGGAGAGACAGGAGAACATGAACTGAACATTCAAGTAAGGACGATGTTGATCATATGTCTGGCTTGAAGTAAATTTCCCCCATCTACAGTCAGATTAACACTAAAACCGTTAAAAAAGTCCAAAGGAGATTCATTGTTAGACTGTTCTACGGAAATGAAATGTTACTTTATTTTACTGCATTTCACTTTAATGCTTTTCACACAGCCTTTACTGTGTGTGACTAGAAAGTGTCCACTTTCTACCTCATCAGCTTTCCTTTTTAGCAGTCCAGACAGGGAAGTCAGCTTTTGTGCAGCTTATGTAGCGACTTTCTCTTCTTTTTCCTCCCCCATTCACATGCAACTCTCCCCTCATCTCGTCTCTCTGCTGCGGTGGACGAATCATACACATGGGACTTGGAGCACAGACTTGATCAAGCGTTCAAGATGGGTTCAGCTAGCAGCTAATTGTGTGTGTGTGGGTGTGTGTGTGCGTGTGTGTGTGTGAGGGGAAGGCCATAGAGAGCTCAACATTTCAAGGCTTTACGAATCAATCTCTATAACTGTGACGGTGAAGGATGCAACCAATCTCTCTGTATTCTCCTATTAAATAAATTACGCTAGATATTTGATAGCTTTCCGTAGAACCGTGTTGGTGGGTGTAGGAGGCTAATAATGAAAATCAAATGTAGCAAAAGCCAACCTTTGAACTTTGACTTTTGGCTTTCCTGCCCACTTCCAATCACCTGCTAGAGTTTTGTGTGGGCATCTATGCCAGCCAAACAAATCATCTGTCTAAATGTTAAGCTAATCTCTCAAAATAATGAAGTCTTCTGGCTGTTTTAAACTGTTCTTGTATCGCTTTGTTAATACGCTGAGCTCCTCCATGCGTCGAGACAAAATAATAAATTATGAAGGGTAACGATTTTATGCTGTTTTCGTTTTAATAATTTGTTTTCATTCTTTCATATGAGGGTCACAGTGAGGATCTGATGATTGAAATTAGTTTTTTTCTTTATGATCCCAGATTAAGAGAGTCGTTGGTTTTGGAATAGATCAGGGGTGAGGATCCATTTGTAGCCCCTGGTTTAGTTTTCTGTGTCCCTCCATTGCAATTCAAGAATGATGAATTCCCCCCCCTCTAGTAGATGGAAACTTTTTAATTATTGCAAACAAATTTAACTCTCCTTATAATGGAAAAAATTGGGTACAACACAAATTGTTTGTTTTTAGATAGTGCTGTTTTTGGTTTCTCTTGCAACGACCCAGTGACCTTTACTCAAAAGCAGTCTGCTTTTTATGAACTCATTAAACATGATTGAACACAGCGACTGTTTTCATTCACCTTGAAAATTGGAAAAGTAGATGCTTCTTTTTCTTTTTTTAATAAACTATAAACCCTTTTTAAGTTTTGGAATAACTTACGCTTCCCTTTTTATTTTTGAACATACAAATAAAAACAAATATAATGTATGTTTTGACCTGCGAATCCTTTTGACTTGACGATTTTGGCCCATATGAAAACAGTTTGAACAACACTGAAATACAGAAAACTTTTTTTTTTCATTGGTTGTAGGTGTGACATTTCTCCCTTTCATCTTCTAAACTGTTATACTTCCTGCATTTATTTTAAAAGGAATCTCTAAAAAGATAAGCAATCTCTTCTTCTTCCTTTGAAGTTTTATTTAAACTCTCTGAAAAGGTTGTCTACAGTTGAAAATGATGTAACTGATATGATTTTTAGATTTAATTAGTCACAGACACTGAAATCCTGATTAGTCGCTACATATTAAACACAGATATTTTTCCTGTTCTGTTTGGCATTTAGTCCACATTTAAACAGGACACCATTCATTGAGGGCACATGATAGTTTCCGCCACATCGGTTTTCCTAGCCATTACATGTATGGGTCAGATTATTAAGCACCTGGAGGAGAAATTAAAAGCACAGTGCCGACATGCGCTGATCTCCATTATGGATGATCTACTTTTAATGTCCGGGGGAAAAAGCAATTTGAAACAGATATATGACAATTTGAGTGGTTGAGTCAGACAATTTGGGTGAGGGGGAACACAAGAGGAGGAAAATCAAAGTGGTTCCCTTCGTAAATATGGAATGTTTGACTATGTTCAGACCGTGAGCTTGAATTTGGTCTGCAGCAAAAAAACAATAGATGTGCTCACGTTGAGAACAAACTTGGTGTGCGTCATTTCTCTCTAAAGTTGAGTGCTTAAACAGCTCCATCACAGCTGGGAACAAAGCGCCTCGCTCAAACAAAGCTGACAGGAGACGGGAGAAGGGCTGTGGGAAGCACACGGGGGTCATGGGGGTCCCCCCTTCTCTGGCCTCCTGCGACATCACGGGGCACAAAGAAACAAAGGAACCTGGGAATCCCGAAGACAAAACAGTGCCAGTCGCCAGGCAGGCTCGAAGATGGTTATTTAACAGGACTCCCCACCCCCTGCAGCCGTTTCTTCTTCCTCAGTGTCTCTCAAAGTCACTTTTGTCCCTCACTTCACATTACCACTACGGAGCGCCAGCCACAGAAATGCTCTTTGCTCCACTTGTCAGATGTGGGACACAGAGGAGTCCAATACAGTCGTTCTTCCTACTTTTCTCATTTGTTCTTTGACTTAAAGCTTTGCTGAGCAGCTAGCATCGCCGCCTTTCTGCTTGATTCTGCATCTCTTTTTTTGTTTTTGCTTACATTTAAAGCTCCCATTTCTCCAATGTGATTCTTTAAACACATATTCAATGATGATTTATTTATTTGTTTGTTTCAAGGATAACCCATTGAGATGTTTCATCTCATTTTCGAGGGGGTCCTTGTCGTCACGGCAAGCTGCTGACCGATACCAAGGCAACCCGAGGCTTTAAAATGTTACCAGCGGCTGCGGTTTTCCATCATGAAGTTCATTTGCTTTAAACTCATTTTAATGAGACGCCAGCAATAGAACAACGAAGTGACGGCGCAATCCCCTTCCCCCGCAGGTTGCTGCGAGCTGCCAGTCACCTTGCATAAAAACGCCAGCATCCGATAACAAAGAAAGCGACGAACTGAGCAGAGATTCGTCCAGCTGTATGGACATTACGATAAGCCCAGAACTCGCCCCTTCTCCACCTGTTGCTGGCTGGGTAAAACACTGAGCTACTTCACCAAGTGCCACAAGTTGAATGAAGGACGGCTAACACACAATACCAAAGGAGGAGCTGAAGTTTTTTACGATCCTATCAATCATAAATTAAAACAAACTGCCCTGTCCTTCATGTGCGCCACACTGCCAGTCAGCTGGCTGAAGGATAGCTAACCTCCTACATTTTATTTGCTTACATAGCAGTAAATAAAATATTTACTTCAATATATTATTTACTGGATCATTTTTACCCCAATTTTTGTGTATCAAATCAAAGTATCCCACAAAAATAGAATTTAAATGGTGCTAAGAAACGACCCCGTGATTTCTTCTTCTTTTTTACTTTTTGTTCACTTAAATACGTTCAGCCCATCAACATCAGATGAAGAGCCACGTCCAACCAAAAGCCGATGTTTGACCTCAAACACAGTTTCACGTCCCAAATACCTCAATTGTGATAATTAAAACACAGTTTTTTGAATTCCAAAATTCAACGTAATCGTACAACGTTTCACTATTTTGTTCTTAGTTTTGAACAGACATTTAACAGTAATGTTTATAATACGATGAGCATCTCACGCAGCTCCATGTAGCAGCAGCAGCAGCGACCAACAGGCTGCGAATTACGATGCTATATTTACAGGCGTATTGTGTACTGAAGCGGTACAGATGTATGGATGTGGATGTGAAGGCCCCTGGTCTGACACGTGAGCACAAAGCAACACATTACCGAGACAATTACTATTTAAAGAACTGGGGGGGAAAAGGCAAATCTGAACAGGCAGAGAATTCCCTCCAACTGGAACGAACATTTCCACTTACATTCCTATCACATTTGAATTCTGGAATATCTTTGTAATGCAAACAGACAAAAACAAGCATAGCTCATGAGGAATCTGTGAAGAGAGTGGGAGTGGGCTGAGGATGTGAAAAAAAAAAACCAACAGCTGTTTGGGGACATTTACAGATCTCTAGATCAAAGCAAACGCTAATCTGACACAGCTACCAAAGCTGGTAGAGAGGGAGACAAATTAATCACAACAACTTCAACATTTCTGAATTTCCAGGCTTTTAGTAATGGCACGTCAGATTAGTTTAGGCACAAACATTTCTTAGATGGAAAATGGCCTCAGGAGGCTCTACTCTACTGCTTGTCTGAAAAAGATCTCTCTCTATGTGCGTTAGCTTCTGCTAGGCGGAGGATTCCCCCGTCATGATAACAAAAGCTTTAGGAATAAACTTTGGAACCACATATAAGCTCTGTTTGTCGGGTTATAGTTTAAAAAATATTATCCACTGGTGTACTTTTCCACCAACAAGTGTAAGTGAAACACTAACAGTAAAAAATGAGCAGAGTAAAGAAGAAGAAGACTTCACAAAAACAGGCTGAAGCAAACACTAATAATTTTGTTGCATGTGGATTTCTGTTAACACGACAAGAGGAAGGAATAGAACAATTATTTTTTGTTTGTTTTGGTGGATGTCACAGGTGATGAGGGAAATTAACAGAGACTAGACCAGTTTTTTATAACTTAGTTTGACTCATCTGCTCATCTTCACAAACCACTTCTTTGTTTCTCATGTTCATATTTTCCTCAACTCCTGGCTGTGTGCTCACAGAATCCAAGTAAATGTATTCGAAGGAAAGTAAAACACGTGAATAAAAAGGGAAATAGGGAAGGATGTTGCAAGAGCGCTGATCAGCTGCGCCTTTTGTGATGTCACCAGGAAGTATGAGCATCTTGTAAGCTTGTTATTGGGGTTTTTTTTTTCTTTGTTTTTTGTTTTTGCTTTCATCGTAGCAAAAAAAACAAACAAATAGAAAAACTAACCGAAATATGTTGTCATATAATACAACATACTATAATTAAAGTACGTTGATTTTACTGAAAAGTACTGAAGCTTTAAGCTTTAACTCCAGTCAGGCTTGGTGTCCCTCTGTCAGCTCACTTGGAGAGCCCTGTCAAACATCTGTGGATGAACATTTAGCAGGTGATGCTGCAATGATTGCAATGCACCCACACTTCCCAGATAACTTTACCCCGTTTTCATCTGAACCCAGATTCTGACCCCATGAACCAGTGTCATCTGGGTATAATCACTAAATCTCTGCTGTTTCCCCAGGCTCCCCGAGGAGGAAGCTCTGATTTAACAATGGACACAATGGGTTTCAAGCCGCTTGGAGATGTTTGGATGCGCTCTCTTCTGGAGAACATCCACATTCACGTCGCTATTGTTCCCAAAAAGAAATATCGTTCAATGATAACAAATCGGGTTTCCATAAACCCCGAACGACGACGTTTAAAAGGCGAGGTTCAGCAGGTGTTTTGCTTTCTTTCCGACATCTCGGATCAGTTTGTGTCGGAATGTGTTGAATCGCTGCGCAACACTTGATTGCAGTTGAGCAGTTTTGTGAGAAAAAAAAATGTTATATTTATACAGGCAATAATAAAAACCCCACCTTTCATCCAGTCTACCACTTGACTTGGGCTCCACTTGCTCACGGGCTCCATAATCAGTGCCATGGTAGAAGTTTGTCTTCAAGCTTCACAAAAGAAAAACACACCCAACTCAACCAACTCCCTTCTCAAAATTAGGCGGAAAAAAAATAAATAAATAAGCACACAAAATGTACTCAAAATTCCTCTGCCAAACAAAGAAACAAACAAAAAAGATACCCACTGGGTTTAACTGCCTTTAAACATCAATGGAGGTCGGCATTGGTCCAAGATATCTAAAAAAAAAAAATAATTTTTTTTGTTGTCGTAAAGCCCGGCAGGCTTCTGCAGATTCCAGCGCTACTCAGTCCTTTGAATGAGGTCTTTCAATTGTCATTCATGTCAGGCTCAGCGGCGGTGATGCTGCTGGGTCTCTGCTGCCCGGTTCTTCTGCCTTAATACATCCTAGTGCCGTCCAGAGCAGCGAACAACACGCAGACTGTTCACTTCATCCTGCCGTCTGGAGAGGTAGCATTCGCTCTAAGCATCCTCCCTCCCTCCCCATCCCCAGACATGGAGTCACAGCCATCCCTGCCTTCAGCAGGCGAGGCCTTTCTCTATGACGGGTGATTAATGCCACTGGAGCGACAACCGCGAAGACTCAACATGTTGGATTGTTATGTTTGTTGGTCATTTGTCTGTGAAAAGGCTTATCTAAGAGAGTACTTTCAAGGTTAATATTTCATGAGAAATTATTTTTTTCAGAGTTTGGTTCAGAATATTTGACGTGGAATTCAATTAAACTTTATATGGCATTAATATCTTTAGCTGGATCCTTTTTGTAATCTGCGGGGCTTTATTTCAAGCCATCTTTAATGGTGATAAATTGAAATAGAGGCTAGCCTAGCCACTGCCAAGTCAACTAGATTAAAATTTACAAATTTGAGAGATGCCTACTTCGTTACTTCATTATGAAAAACAACCCAGGTAGAACAAAAGTAGGGTTAAATCTAAATCTGCCAACCGTATAATAATCCAAACCTAACAACTACAAATTACATATGTGTTTAGTGACTGAAAAAACATGATCATTATTTGCATTAAAACAAACTTATTCATTGGCAGTGGTGAAAAAAATAACAAAAGTGAGTAGGAGACAATGCAATCGTGAATGAGTGTTTCTTTTTTACCTACCTGCTTCATCACCTCAGGGCCTTTTGTGTCTAGGTCAACTTAGTTCATTTGCATGGACTGCACAAATGATGACACACATCTTGCTAAAACAAAGATTGCTGACATTTGGTTAAAAGAAACAATATAAAATTAAACTTTGATCGTATGTCTCCAATAAATAGAAACAGTGTGGCGCATTCTGATGCTAATTCCTTTACATCTTCTCCAAGCCTGCAGGCACTGATCGCCCTCCATACAGGCCACTGTTTTCTCCTGCTGTCTTTGTCGTTGCTCGCCTCCATCACACAAAGCGCAGTGTAGTGGAACCGTGGTCACCAAGGGAAAGAGGATGCTGACATGCCGTGATCTTTATATATACCACTAAACAGCTTCAGGGTTTAAACCTTTCCTTGCTCATGCATTGCTCAGTATTAAGCCATATTTACAGTACACTGTAATTAAGTAAATAAATACTACATTTGAGGGGTTTTAAATGACCTTATAATTAAATTTGAATTTATTTTATTTTTAAGTTGTAGTGACTCTTCTAAAAAGCATTTTAAAAAAAATATGATTTTACAAAAAATGATGAGTTGGGCTTCAATTGCAAACATTCAGATCTGTCTTAAGAACTTTACATCCAAAATTGTCAGAAGAGTATTAAAATCAGGACTATATTATTTACAAACCATTTTTCAAGAGATGTAATTGAGTATTAACTTAAAAGCTGCTTTGTGGCCATTGTGAGGGAGGCTGCATTCCTGTTTTGCTCGTTAATCAAGCATCAGTTTTTGATTTCATGTTATGAGTTTGTATTTAGAAACAGTCATATAATTAATGTATTCCTAATGCAGATTATAAAGGCTATAAGTTGCAAGAACAGAGTACATCAATGTGAAAATGAGCTTTTAAAAAAGCTCGCATGGTTTGACATATGATAATTTAAAAAAGTTAATGGTGAGCTTATATGTAGAGGAAGGGAGATAAGCATGAATTAATCAAACAGAAACAGAGCTCAGATGGCAGAAATGGTCAGAAACATGTCAAGAAAACCTATAGCATCTAGTAACAAAGGCTCAATAATACTGGGTTTACTAATAATAAGAAATAAGACTATAATAAATTTTTATCATCCTTTTCTTCACCATACCATAATGTACTTTTTCAGCCAAGTTCCACAGTATGCTGGAACAAAAGTTCAAATGAAATAACGGGGGAAAAAAGGAATGGATTTTTACACACTCAGTGGTCTTTAAATGTTTATTCACAACCATCTACATAAAAGCCAGTGCAGCAGATTGAAACCCAAGTCTGTTAGCAGTGACGGTCAAAAAGATCAATAATCATAGATGCAAAGAGAGGAACAGTGGGAAATGTGAGAATGTGACTTGATACAGCATCTATAAATCATGATTCTTTTTTTATCTCTGTGAATCATACTTTCAGTCCAAGGAAAACTCTGATGCAGGGGATTGACATTCAGTCCCAGCCTTACATAACAGCAGCATCATGATATAGACTAAAACGGAATGATTTATCTTTTCATAGGGAAGCTCCAAATGTGCTGTGAATTAAGTCTTATTAAACAATTAAAAAGGTGTGTTAGCCACAAAAGCTTTTCTACACAACTGTGGAGTAAAATATGTTGAAACAACTTATTATCTTTATGCATACAGACAAAAATAATACCTTAAATGCAATTGGGAACATGTATAATGTAATATTAAAATTATCCATACATTTTAATTTACAAGAGTAGCTTTCAGAAAGAAAGCATTTTGAAAACCTTTACATGTGCCTGAATTAGTTTATTATTTAAAACATGTTTTTTTTCCCCAAGTCCTAACTGTTTTTAACAAACACGACTGACAGAAATAAGCAGGTTTGAGATTAAATTTCCCAACAACCAATCGTTCAGTAGGTGATAATTAGCTGACGGGCGTGTGCATTTAATGGCTTCATCCTATAGGGGGCGGTCGAATTTACCAAGCCTCCATTACAGCTTGACAGCGAACAAGAAAAGAAACTTCCTTGTAGCAAGGATTTTCCGAGGTAAGGTAACTTTTCTGTCAAACGAGCGGTAATTATTTCTTAACAATAATATTTTATATCTTAGTCAACTCCTTTACATGGTTACATCGTTCATGATCGTATTAATGAAAGTTTTGACAACATTAGCTTTCTTAAAGTCGTGTTTGGGACACCGGGGAAGTTAGCTAAATGCTCACACCTAGTTTAGCTTCAGTGAAAGGAGAATGCGTTCTTCCTCTCTGGTATGTAGAATAGTGAAGTCAAGCTTCAAACACGTTTTAAACGTAGATCACATAAGCGATATAATATGATAAGCTATGAATTTGCTCTAGAGAGATAGAAGCTCTCAATTTATGAAAAAAAAAGAGGTTTTCTTTTTTAAAACTAGTGTTTCACAACATGCCGCTTTGTCCACGTTTAGAATGAAGTATCCTAAACATATAAACCTCTCAGATAATTTAAATGAGTTAGATTCATGACGTGGCGTGTGAATTTACACCCTATGTGTTGTTGTGTCCCACCGCTGACAGTCTGGAAAAGTTTGAAAATTGCATTTATTGTTCAGATCTGGATGATTATTGAAATGCAAAGTAGATTATCTGAAAAATTATTTTCTTTACACCACCCATAACTAAGGAGATGATCAGATGACTGCTGATTACTCAGTGAAAGTGAATTTGATCTAAATTCACTTTATCTCTACTTAATTTCTTTTGAATGTTCCAGGTTTTATTTTTAAGAAAGCAACACGATATGCCCTTGAGCAGAATGGTTCTGAAAAAACCTGAACATCTGGTCCTCAAAACTCTTTCTATTTTTTTTTCTTGCTGCTGTACAGGTTCAGGCAGGTTAGCCTGTGTTCACACCGGGAAGAAAAAACGTTCACTGGTAGTTCCTGCCGAGTCGGTCGCTGAGTATATACTTCTGCACCATACGATGGCTGAATCAATGTTGTCAAACAACTCTTCCATTGGGGATGCAGTGTCTGGTAGAGAAGATGTTGAATCCCTTGAGGATGAGGATATTTACTACATTCCTGAGAGGAGACCATCTCTGGACCTTGGACCTTCTCCTATGGACACCAGTCAGTGGTACGTTGAGAGCTACGACTTTTTAGCCTCTCCAAACGAGCTAAAGATTCATACAATGCAGTTTAAATACTACAGAGATGGAAAGAATGTGTGCTGTTAGTGGAGAAGGGCAAAGGTCATCACTGTACATTCTAAGGTTCCACTTCACTGAAATAACTCTAACTTAAAAGGTAATGAAAGCAGCCTTTACTTGTGGACAAAATAAAGCACAAGAGGTTTCAGGATTACTGTTATCTGCTTTAAGACAAAGTTTCGTAGCCTTATAACATATAACCTACACTTGAATGCAATTTAATTACAAAAGCACTGTGCATAACTTTAGCAGAATGGATAAAAGAAATCTGTAAGAAAAAGGGAATTATTAGGCTATATACATACAATTACAAATGTTCAATTGTAACAAAAATACGCCTCCTGGAGGAAAGTGGAGTTAGTGCAAGTTCCCCTCAAAAAGAAAAATCTTCACATGGAGCTCAAACTTATACTCGTCTATCAACTTTACGGCATTTCAGTTAAAATGCCTGACTTGGTGCTGCTTGTAGGAGTTCATTGAGTGAAAACCAAGAAACCACCTCGAGACGCACAGATGAGCTTTTACTGATAAACACAGATTTCTAGTTTTCTCTGACCTACTAATTAAGATTTTCTTTCTTGGGAATAAAAACAAATGTAAAAAGTTTTCTAATCTGCTTTTTATGAAGGATCATTCCATTGATTCCGGTTTGAAAATGTATATTCTTGCTGCCACTAGAGGCAACGTCACACTGCTGTAACACCTTCAGATGGTCCTGTGAGGTTTTGATGCTCAAGTAGTGCAATTCTGACTTTTGGGTCATTCTACCCACATCTCCCAGCTGGCTAGTCAATACTCTGGGCAGCTGAAGTTGGAAACTGCTTGATTTCTGTCTCCAGATTTCTATTCTACTTTTACCTGGTGATCACCTACTAATGACCAGTTGTCTTTGTCTCAACTATTGGATGACTGATTTTGTGCGTCACTTCATCTAAAAAACTCTAACTCTGCTCCCTACAGGCATTTTGTGGATCAGGCCTTGACTCCGGCTCAGAGCTATGAAAAATTGACTAGTGAAGATGAAGGCGTGGCAGAGCAGGATGGGACAGAGCAGGATGGGATCTCTACAAGGTAGAAGCAGCATTAAAGACTCACAAAAAGCTTAAGCTTGATGATCACTTTAGGTGCGACTTCATGTCAGAGTTACGCTGATCTTCATTACTTTGCTGTAATGTTAAAGCTTCATCGTCTTCCTTTTTTTAGTGTCCGGCTGGAAAGAGCGGATTCATTTTCCAGCTACTACTCCGTTGACAGCAACGACTGTGAAAAGATCATTCCTATGTAAGAAATATGACCGCAGTGTTAGATTTTAATGCATGCAGCTGTTTGATACGTGGCCCTAAGATGTATTAAAACCTGCGTGTTTCACCAGAGAAAGAACCAAAGAGGAAGTCGCAGAGCCCTCGAACAAGCTCGAATTAATCCAAGAGCCAGAGGAAATCAAGCATCCCTCTTTGACACTACAATTCACTTTTAAGGTGTGTTTATGTGGCATTCACCTCCATCAGGCCTTCAAAACTCAAGCTCAAGCTGGAAGTGATTCATTTATTTGCTCTATTTCCTCCCAGGCTTTGTGTGAGACCCTGAAGAAGCTGCCTGACGATGATTTCAGGATGTTCAAGTGGAAGCTGTGGACTCATTACCCGCAGCCTTTCAGCGCCTCTCAAAGCATGGACATTGTGGACCTCGTGGACCGACTGCTGGAGAGCTTCACCTGCGAAATGTCTGTGCAGCTCACCAGAACCATTCTCGTCGACATCAGTAAAAAAAATGTTGCTGAACATCTGCGGATGTTGTACATCAAAAGTGAGAGCGTTCACCGTGTTCATTTCCATTTGAAAGTAACACGAATGATTCATCGCTGTGAAAAAGTATTTGATGCCTTCCAGATTTCTTCTCCTCTTAGATGAAGCAAATGTTAATATCAGATAACCTGAACAAATGCAGAGGACAGTTTTCAAATGATGATCACATTTTTTTGGGTTCAGTTTTGTTAGTCATATATGGTTTTGTTGAATAATTTCAACAGAGCGAATCTGACAGCATGAAATCTGCTAAAAGATCTCAAAAGCAACACATCTAAAGAAATCCAAGAACAGATGGGAAGTAAATTGTTTAAACAGAAATGACGAATTTCTGTGTAACATATTCCTCTATTAACAACAGGCAAGAAATCGTGAAGGATGCAAATAACTTTTTGGCAGCTCTACAGACCATGTTTTGATCTTAACCTGATTATCTTTTTTTCTTCCAGATCAAGTACGTCATGAATTGTGTGAATTGATTATACAGAAGTATAGCGAAGTGTCGATCACCGAAGGACAAGCAATGCCACTGGATGACATCTACGTAGACGTCAATACTTTCTCACGTTCTGACAATGGCCCGAATGTTGAACATGAGGTCTTGCAAATAAAGAAGGCGTACACCAAGAAGAAGCCAGGCGATCGGTTTTCATTAGCAAACAGTCTCTCTCAGGAGTGGTTAACCAAAACTTTAGCAAGGCAGATGTATCTCTATGGACTGGCAGGATCGGGGAAGTCCATGTTTGTCAAAAAGCTTGCCCTTGACTGGGCTCGGGGGATATCACACCATCATTTCTCCTTTATCTATGTCATAACAATCAGGGAGATTATGAAGGAGTATGAGTCAGAAACTAAGATCTCTCTGATGGATATAGTGAACAAACTGTACCCGATGTCAAAGAGGATAAAAGCAGAGGGCTTTAGGTATGAAGAAAATGAAGCCTTATTCATCTTCGACGGTCTAGACGAGTACCCTGATGAGTTTAACTTTATGCGAACAGAGATTTACTCCGACGCCAGTTCTCCTATGACCTTGAGGGTCCTCCTGGTCAACCTCCTCAGAGGCCGGTTTCTCAGCCGCTCCCGATTCATGATAGTGTCCCGGCCTCAGGCAGATCGCTGCGCCCCGTGGGATGGGCATTACGACGAGATCGAAATGGACTGTTTCTCCGACGCAAACAAAGACGACTATTTCAGGAAGAGGTTCAAGGACCCAAATCAGGCAGCCAAAGTCATCGAGCACGTCAAGTCGTTGAAAACGCTCCATATCATGTGCTGCCTGCCCTTATTCTGCATGTTGTTGGCAGATGAGTACCAGCGCGTCTTCAGAGAGTCACCGGAAGGAAAACTCCCCACGAACATTACGTACATGTACACGAAGCTCCTGCTGAAGCTTCTTCACATTCGTAGTACAAGAGCTCCGACTTTCAGTTCAGAGGACAGGCAGAAGTTGCTCATGGATCTTGGGGAATTTGCCTTTACCTTGCTGGAAAAGGGTCAGTTTCATATGAGCAGTTCTAAATGTCCTGAGTTTGATGACATAGAGGCAGTGAACAGAACTGGCATTTGCATGCAGTACACGACGACTCCATTCATCCTGTCAAACGAGGAGGTGGTGTGTTTTCTCCACCCCACCATGCAGGAGTACATGGCTGCCCTCTATGCATATCTCTCCTTTAGGAACCATGACAAGAACATTTTTGATCAATCGATGAGAAACAAATTAAGATTGAGCCACAAGGGACAGAGAATAATGGAGCTGTACAAGGCAGCAGTGGAAAAAAGCCTGCAGTGCCAGGATGGCAAACTGGACATGTTCTTGCGTTTCCTCTTCGGGATGGGATGCAAAACCAACCAAGAACTTCTCATGCCGTTTCACAAGTCCTCTGCGAAGGTCCTAGACTTGGCTAAAGACTGCGCCACTCTCATCAAAAAGAACCAAGGCTCTCAGCAACCAGATCGGAGTAAGAACTTGAAGTGTTGCCTGGAGGAGTTGGAGATGTGAGCCTTTGACTTGGCTCCAAGTCAGAGTGAATAAAATGGCTGATCACTACGCAAGAAAGCAAAGTAGTGCACTTTAGTATCAGAGAAAAGTTGCATGCATGGGTAAGGCACACTTAGACTGGCAATTTATGTTTGAGTGGGAAGCCTATTCATTTAGTTTAGGAGCATATGAGGAAATGCTAATTTATGCGAGACACTCATGTTTTCTCCCATCTTCAGTGGTTTCAGAAGTTTCATGATCTTTCCAACATGTTAACATGTTGCAACCCCAAACCCCAGGGCTTTTTATTTGGATTTTGTGTCACACAACAAAACAAAAGTAAATTGATTAATCATTGTTGACCTTTTTTTTTTATATATATAAATTATTTAAAACTCCGAGTTTCATTTAGGCTTGGGCTTTGAGCCTTTACCATTCGTTAACATGATTTAAACCAAGTCATCCAATCAGAGCCCTGGTTTTATGTATAAAAAAATGTAACTTTCTAACCAGGGAACTTTTGAAGGTGGGCTGAATGCAAATACATACTTTTCATATTTTTATTTTAAAAATAATACTTTCGCTTCACAGTTATGTTGTGCTCGGTGTTTATCACACAAAATCCCAGTAAAATGCATTCAGGTTTCAGGTTACAATGTGACAAAATGTGATCAAGTTGAAGGTGAATTGACAGTTTTTGCAAGGTGCTATATTTGATTAATCTGCAGAAACTCCCAGTATTAATGAGCAGAAATTTCCAGTCCAAGTTAAGTCTGGAGAAGGCAGCTCTGTGAGTTTTCTCATCAGAAGGCTGTGGCAGAGTTGTGCATCCAGTTTCTGTTGCTGCCATTTGTAGGTTTTCAGAGGCATTAGTGTTTTGGTGGCTCTGCAAGATCATATAGGGAGTAATTATAAAAACAGTAAACAACTTGAATCATACAGGGATGGATTTTGGACACGAGTCTTAGCATGCTGTTAAATTAAAGATCAGAATATGTAAGAATTTAGTCCTTAAGGCAAAAAAGCATTTACATTTTCAGAAACCTTGAACTGGACAGTTTTGATTCATTATCAGTTTTTGTAATAACATAACTTGCTAGATTAAAGATTGACCTTGAAGGAGGAGCTCATGATAGATGCAACTATTTGAAAAAGTTGTTAAGACTAAAGTGGAATCTGGTGTTTTAGGGTAATTTTTTCCTGTTTGCATTAAGAAATAAAATACTCCATTTGGAAACTGATTCAACACTCATTATTACATGCATGTACACATACAGTCTTACACTGTATGTTCCTTTTTTATGTATATTTTCTATATTTTTGTTTGTATAAAAACAATAATCCTGAAAAGAAATTTTATCTCAAATCTTTATTCTTTGTCTTTATTCTTTGTGTATTTGTTAAAAGAATACTGTAAAACTTTCTATTTTAAGTTTGAGAAATAAACTTATATAAACTCTTTAATAAACTCATAATCTGTGGCACATTTAGTGACAAAAATACATATAGTATGTAGTTATGAAATAATAGGACAAATAATCAGTAGAATCAGTATTTATTGGTCAAGATTGTGTGCACAAAGAATATGACTGGTTTAAAGTACTCGGCATACAAACACAAAAGTATAAATATGTACACTTTTAAAGAAATAAAATGAAGAGTAAACATGTATTTACAGCCATTTCTTACTCTTTTTGGTACATGTAGAAAAAAATAACCAAGCTTGTTGTGACAGTGCAAATTTGGTCCTCTTGTTTCCCAGAGTGCCTGACTACTCTGGCCTAATAATGCACAAGCATTACAAAAATGTCTGCTGAAATGCAATAAAGAAATAACTTGTTGGAGACAAAAGCATGTTTCATATGACCCAAGTCTCCACCTCCCACATATTTATTTAAGCTTTTAATTCAAAAGAGCTTCATATCAGCAAACAGAAGAGCGAAAAGCTTAGTCATTTATTTTTGTAATATTTTGTTTTTACACAGAAGTCAATGTAAAGTGCCTCAGTGCTGCATTTAGATGAGCGCTTGTTTACGTTTCAAAGTACTCCAGATATTAGCTTCCAGCCAGTGTTTTTCTTTGTGCCCTTTTTTTCTTCACATTAATTCTGTAACTAAAGAGACTTTTCTACCATGAATTGTACATGAAAGGTACATGTAATTCATAATATGCAATTCATGTTAAATGTGCATACTGCAAGATGAACATTGTTCAGCAGGTGCCTTGGGTGCCTCTACTGTTTACCACTACAATCGGTGTCTGCTAACTTTATAAACTTCTGTGCCATTCCAACTGCATTTGTTACAACACAGCTAAAGTTGGAACTAAAGTCCTCCAATGCGACGTTTTTCAAGAACAAATTCTTCTGCAGGACCAATCCCTCCATCAAAGATGATCTAAAACAAGATTTGTTGTTGCAATCAGAACAAAAGTTGAAAGCAAAGATGCAAATGATTTAGATGTTGTGGTGTAACTTCTATTAAATTGTTGAAACGATCCTTACTCGTTTGATTCGATTATTCTGTCACGGCTGGGCGATTCTTCGGGGAAGGTGCCGTTGACGAGCCAGTAGATTAGAGCCTCGTCCTCGTCGCAGTTCGGTAATGCGTCACAGTGGAGAATCAGATGCTCACCTGGAAGGAAAGATCCACAATCCAGGGCTGAAATATTGCTTTCAGTAGACGTTACTTGAACGCAGCGCAAGAAACAACAGATACTATTAGACATGAATGTCAGGATGCAAATAAAGGGATAACATGAGTTACCTGGATTCACCCTTATTTGGCTGTGTAGAGACCCGATAATCTTTGGAGAGTCGTACTCTGAAACTGAACAGCTGAAATTAGCCAATATAATAACATAAAAACATAAACCTGTCATTTAATTGCTCCTTACCTGGAAATCCATGAGCAAACAGCAGGCACAGACATCCAAAAGCTGTTGCACAGGCCACAAAATTATCAAAAAAAAAATGCAACAAAAACAACAATGTATTTTTATCAATATGCACCATTACCTTTGATGATAGACTGCAGCTTCATATTGATCTGTCCAGTTAACATCTACCGTCTACAGTATCTGCAAATGGGGATCCCGTTATATAGCTGTACACACTTCCCCTCCTCGCACTCTGGGGATTTCCTCAGTTTTTTGCATTTGTATTTAAGGTCAACTATTGTATGAGACTTACGGTTGACTAAGTCATTATGCACGGTGAGTCAATGGAAACCCTGCAAGCATGTGGTTCGTACACTAAACAATCACACAATCGTTGTCATGTGACAATTATTAAAGGGTACCGATTGATTTGTTGTTTGAGATGTGCTATACAGACCTGATCATTTTTTATTTGAAGGGTTTAGCTCTAAAACAACCTCTTTGGAGTTTTAACTTTTTGAAAAGGACAGCCTGGCGGTCCACCAGGCTTTACTTGTGCCCCACCAGGCGTATGCAGCCTTTACAAACCAAAGAGCTGTTTTTGTCTTCACTCCAACCAGAACCAACCAGAATAATTTGCATTGAAAGCAAATGCAAATTATCCTGACATTGTAGTACAACTTTTACTAAAATGTTACTCCATGACTTTTAACAGTTGTGGTTCTTCAAAACTTGAGAGCTGCAAATTTTACGACTTTTTGAATAAAAACAACTTGGAATCTCTTGGTTAATATCTACTATAGAATACGTTTCATTTTTAAAGAAATGTAAAGCTTCAACATAAAATACATAAAACCTTTACAAAACGAGGATGGATCAATTTTGTCTGAGCTGTACATGGCTTCCCCCAGTGCATTACAAGTATTTCAGGCTAAATACTGCTGATGTATTTAAGTCTTATTAAAATGTTAGCATTTTTAAAGATTTTATAGTTGGTTTTCAGGTAACACATGATTATCAAGTGATATTTTCAAATTTTCAGTCAACTTTAAACATTTTTTAACTCAAAAGCACGGCGGGCCGCTGGATTAATGACTGCACCCAACCACTGGGCTTAGCAAGTATTCTGCGGGAAACCTTGGATGTAATTTGTGGAAAGTTATGAAAACAAAAAAAAGCACCACTTCCAAACTAATTAGAAAAACAGATGTTAAAAATAAATAACACTCAAACTTTAGTTTCATTCTGTTGTGGTACTTCAAAACAATCCATGAAAAAACTGCTAAAGTCTGCATTTGCTTTTTTATACATATTTAATATTGTACATTAAAGTGAAGACCCTGATCGGGCCAGTTTGACCAAGATCATTATGTTTTGTTTCTTAATTAACCAAAGATGCCTTTGCGTACAATAGCTTTGAAAAAAAAGTTTCCCTTGGTCTTATCATGGTGAGACCAACTAAATAACCTCTATTACTCCAGAGCTACAAAATGTTAAAATAAGGATATTGCTAAAAAATACCCTGAAAGTAACCTTTATGTCTCAGAAGGTTTCATAAAATTCTAGGTTTTGTATGATTAAAAGGTTTTCCCCATTGACTGGATGCTTCCAGTCAGAAGACGTATGACATCGTATGACATAAGCCTTAAGAAACCTACTTAACTTTGAGCTAAAAATACGTCGACAAAAGTGAAGCAGCGGGATGAGTGATTAAATTGAAAGTAGAAAATGCGTCAATTTGAGGAAGTAACAAATTGTTGACGTTTTCCACAAAAAAATGTATGACTCATAACTTTCAGACATAAACATGGTTGGAGCACGATACCTTCAAATATTTAAGACGAATCAGTAAAAAGCACCTTTTTCAACCCAATTTACTAGTTCAACCAAATAACAAATCACATGGGTGTGAAAGAAATCCCAAGAAATTAACAGACCTCTGGAGAGAGAACACTAATAAAATTAAAATAAACCGTAAATACAGATATGCGCCTAGAAATATTTACAAAAAGTAGAGACACTTTTGTTGGTGTTTTAGTTTAATTTTAGGCCCACAGTCCTTTTGGAGCCAGTGCATATCTTCTCAGTCCATTGAGGTCTTTAGTCCGGGATCACTCCAGACCCAGGACGTAGTTGATACCTTGGACAAACCCGATGATGACGGGTTGCCAGGCTACCAGATATCGAAGCCAGTCTAAAAGTTGTCCATACATGACATGTGGCCTCTCCCAGCTGAACAAAACAGTGAAGGAGAACAACTCAAAGTAATCAGAAAAGATACAAAAGAGCATCAGGAACTCAATTAGAATATCATTGAAACGTAACCTAATGCAAGACAGTGAGCTAATAAAAAATAGACAGAAATCGATACATTTCAAGTTTGTTTTTTTTGGAAATTTGGATTATTATGGCTTCTAGAAATGAAAACCAAGCTAAATTCAGAGAAAGTTAATAAAAAACTACTCTTTAAACAACATACTGAAAACCTATATGCATGTACAGTGCAGCATATGCACTGAATATTTGGGTTAGGTCTCCTTTTAACATGACTTACTGCATCAATGCAGCATGACATGGATCAGCCTGTGATTCTGCAAAAAAACATGTGTCAGTAAGGCCCTGCAGGTTCACAGTAATGATGCACAAACTACACCTGGTGAACATTTACGCGTATGCCTGCTTCATGTACAATTCTCCCTTTCAAACCATTTCTTCCTTCCACTCAACTTTCAACTGATATCCTTGGAACGGCAGTCTGTGCTTCTCTAGAAATATCAGACTGGATGGGCCACAACACTTTTATGTCAAAAATATTCCTGTTTGGCTTTATGCAAAATATTACTTTTTTTTTAGGATTCTGTTACCTGTCACTCACAATCCTGTAATTTAAAATAAACACTTAATATATATAACTGAATATATCTTTCCCTGATTGTAAATGCTAAAGGTAAACTTTTTAATGGCCTTCTGATTTAGAAGAATCCCCTTTCTGTTTTAGGAAACTGCTGTCACGCGCCTAAAATGTGCCTTTAACTGATCCATGAAAAGGAACAAGAACTGGACATTTCTACTACATTAATTAGCATCGAGTCACTGTTCCGCTCAATTTAAACTTCCAACAAGTTTATTATTTAGCTTGACTTCTTATAATACTCAACAGCAAGATTCAACATTTGTCTCAAAAAGTAGTTGTTTATGGTTGGAACAACAGGAAGGATACGGATTGCTGAACATCCTCTTCAGATCCACCTTCTCTTTGCAGTACGGACACATCTGCTTCTTACCCACGATGCACCAGCCTCTTATGCAGAACTCATGGAAGCTGGACGTGGAGTTAAGGCTTCATGCGTCACCAGCTTGAACATGGGAAAGTGTTGATATGAACGTTTCAACAGCATCAACAGAAACGTGGCAGTGAAAACGCTGATTGCAACCAGGTGATTCATGTCCCACCAGATTGGAAAGTTCCAGGAGTTGAAGGGGAAAAAAATGGACATGAAAACATGAAAGATCCCATATTTGGAGGCTGACGGGTCAAAGGAACAAACAAACCACTAGGTGGCAGTGATGAGAGACATTCTCACAATTCAAGCCAGTTATATTTCTGCTAAAATCCCTTAAAAAATCATTCAATTTTAGATATATCAAATGTAACAGACAACTGAATATGACTTGTATACCGTTTCTTTCACTCATGGTGGGAGTTTGGTTGTAAGCTTGGTTTTGGAATTATATAAAAATCCTATTTCTATCTTAAACACCAATGCTGTTTGGAATGGATTGCAGCAAAACATTAAGGATTTGTAATGGATATTCTATGTGCAAAATATTTTACTCAAAGATGAAAATTCTTTAAATTACATCCCATTACATTAATGTTCAATATGTAAATTGTTTTCTCTTGATTATTGACCTATTTCTTTTGTCTTGAATATCCAATCATCTCTGTTGTTTTTCTAATCATAATCTAATTGCAATAATAATTTAGTAAGCTGGTTTATGGCTTGAATCACTTTCACCGCTGTGGTGCATTTCTGCTCATCATGTCACAAAGCTACAAATCGAGTTAGTTTATAAATCCCCGTTCTCCTCTGATACTCCTGCATAACGTATGGTGATGGCAGCATCATGCTGTGGGGGCTGCTTTTCTTCAGCAGGGACAGGGAAGCTGGTTAGAGTTGACGGGAAGATAAATGGAGCAAAATACAGGGAAATTCCTCTTTAGGCAGGACAATGGCCCTAAACATTCAGCCACAATAATGGCCCAGTCAAAGTAAAGTCAACAATATGCAACTTAACATCAGAGTTTTGATAAGGTTTGTTTTCAGAATTTGCAAACAATGGGCAAGAATTTCTCTCGGTGCAAAACTTGTACAGACAATGCCGCTGTCATTTTAATAAGATAAATTAGTAGTAGATTATGAAAACCATATATCTTATGAGACCCTACTTTGTGTTGCTCCAACTTAAAAAGGAATAGAAAATATTTTAAAATAAGGACATAAATGAAGGTTTTAGAGTATTGTCATTTTTTTCATGAAATAATTTCATTGAATTTCCACAATAATGTGTCCCTTAAGATATCGACAATGTTTTTTAGATCCATTTGTTGTGTCATTTTGTTGGAAACAATGTGATTTGTTTTAGCATTTATACACAAATCCTATATAAAAAAATTGCATCCATCCTCTTTTTCCCCCCTGTATTAATACCTAAAAATAGAAATAAAATGGCAGTTATTTAAAAACATCAGATTTCTTCAGTAGACATTTAAGTTGTGTTTAAGAACCTGTGTAACATTTGCAAACATAAATTAAATTTTAGCTGGAAAAATGACTCTTTAAATGTTAAGGCTGCAGACCACTGCTGTGGAGGCTAACATGGAAAAAACATGTTAGCGTCAGGTTTTAGGTAACACTTTATTTGAAGGGGTGCATAAGACTGACATCACACTGTCATAAACATGACATAACACCTGTCATGAATATAAAGAAGTCTTTATGAATGTTTATGACTATTGTCGAGAAGTGTCATTCAGTAAATAATGACACTTTTAATGCAAAGTTGCTCTAAAAGTTGCATTGAAAGTCCATTAAAAATGCCAACTTTGCATGATTTTGTAAATTATGATAATTTAATGCAAAGTTTGCATTTTTAATGGACTTTCAATACAACTTTTAGAGCAACTTTGCATTAAAACGGATGTCACTTCATGACATCCGTTATAAACATTCATAAAGACTTCTTCATGTTCATGACAGGTGTTATGTCATGTTTATGACAGTGTGATGTCAGTCTTATGCACACCCCTTCAAATAAAGTGTCACCAGGTTTTAAAAAGGAAACGCAGAATTTGAAAAAGGCCTAGACAGGGAATCGTGCGGTTTATAACGTTCGGCAAATTCCAATCAGCACTGAGGAAGTACATGGCGTAATTTAAACCAACAGACATAACATTCTGGGATAAAGATCAAGCTACTTCCTCTTTACATTGTGAGAGACTGCATGTCGTGGTTTCTAAAACAAATCTGGAAAACAACCCATGATGCACCAAAACTTCTCTTTTCACTGATAAGATCAAACCTAAAAGCATATCTGCATGAGTGACCGGTAGGATACACGTGATTGCAGGATAATCTGTAGGTGTTCTCGATTATTCCTTCCTCACTGACATCTACGAGAATGGGCTGACCGCACACGGCGCAGATGTTGTCCGAGAGGTGCTTGGTTGGCATCCCCGATGCACTGTAATACTGAAATGAAAAGCACAAATGGTTCAAGTAAAATTTAGAGTCAGTCGCTACCTCTAAAATATGCAATGTAGCTTCTTACTCCAACAGTTGAGGCCATGAAGTCTGCACACATCTCGGCAAAGTCTCTACCAAGGACCCCATAGTACAGCCCATAGAACAGCAGCGAAACGCCAAAGTCCATAGCATCCTCTGGTTTTATCCTGCAAGGATAATCAGAGTGATAAACAAGAGCTGCAAAAGACCAATAAAGAAAAGTGAACTAATAAAAAGGCTGAACACTGCACCTAAATGAACCATTTTTTCATTATTTTACAAACTTTCCTTTAAATTATTTAGGACCTCCTAATCATTTCAAATAGAAAACCTTGATTTCAAGACTTATTTTAGAATCAATAAACCTTAAAATAGCTGTAACCATGTTTTAAATATAGCTAAACAAAACAACTGCTTAATCTTATAAACAATAAAACTGAAAACAATAGCAATCTTCTCCTTGGCAACCATCTCTATGGAAAAAAAGAGCAAGGCAGACATTTCTTTAACATGCAGATCATATGTGTCACTTGTCATGAAAGCTTAAGCTCTTTACATAATGTTTATATTAACCTTTGCAATTTTAGAAACAGACCGACTCTTATAGGGTCTCTTTTCTGGACTGAGGTCATTTCACTCTTTATCCAACCAAAGCTAGTAAAATGATTTCCAGTTGGCTTGGTGGTTCATTTCAATTCAGTTTACATATGTAACAATGACAAGGCAAAACACATAAATACTTGGGAAATTACAAAACCAGACGAATTAGCAAATGGAACAATAATTACATAAACAGGATTATTAGCCTTTGCCCTTTAATGTGTTCTGACACATAAGTTGGTTTAACCGCAACAATGAGGAAATAAATAGTCCTGTGTCAGAGAGCTTGTTCACAAGAAGAGAAACTGCAGATATATTCAGGATTTGCTAAAGAAATCCCTGCAAGTGAGAGGGTTAGCTACTACAGCGTCCATTTATAATCTCGTGCCACCACTAAACCTCAACCACAGAGATTTTTTGGTTGCTATGTGTACAGCTAACTCAAATAAAGTGACTCAGAAAATTGGGATATTACATATGACCAATAAAGAAACTGAATATTAATACCAGACACCAGCGTCAAGTACTGGTACCCAATACGCCAAGCCGATTCCAGTTCTGCTGGATTTTCCTCCTGTGCTGTGCAGCTATGCAACTCAAAGACTAAATTAAATACATTTATTTTCAGAAGTTATTGTGTGGCATCAGTATTTGGTATCAGCAAGTACCTAAACTGAACGACTTGTACTCAGTCTAGAATAAAAACATATCGGGGACCTCTACAGATATTATATTAACGCTTTCTTTGGTAAAACTGTTGAATAAGAAATGACAGAAAAGGTGAGAGAGCAGATGGCAGGTCGGTTCACTGTGTGATATCAAGTTCACTTTTGGAGCCACTTCATGGTTCCCTCTGCACTTGGAACTTGCTCATAGTGACTGTGCTTGATTGGCAAAGGAAACATGTCTGACCAACAAACCCCTCAGAGCAGTGGTCCCCAAGCCCTGGGTCGCAAACCGGTACCGATCCATGGACCAATTGGTACCGGGCCATGCAAGAAATAATTAAATATTTCTGTTTTATGTATTATTTGAGTCTGGACTATCTTTTATTTTGAAAATCCCTTAACCGGATTCTCTCGGTTACTTGCACGCCAACACTGAGCCCACAAGCAGGAAAATGAGTAAGAAACGGATCAGATGTCTTTGGAAAGTTTCTTTGCAAAGGGGGAAAAGGCCCAGAGAGACAGGAGGATGGATTTATCCCGGACCGGTAGTTGAGTCTCACATTACAAGCCGCTCTGTGTAACATGCGGTGACCGGCTGCTAATGAGGTAATGAAGCTTCAAGCTGCTTCGCCAATAAGAGACCAAGCAAGCTGTGGATATAAGCAACACTTATGGTGTCATTGGCTCTCATCACTTCCAGATGGGACCGTCTGGTTGCTGAGAAACAAGCTCAGTGCTCCCGTTAGTCATTATTGTGAGTTAAAGTTTTCACAACAGTAAAATGTTAGTTTTTGTGGCGCTTCTGTATATTGTTTTGAAGGGATATGTAAACGTTACCATAGCGAAAAGAGTCAGAGAGCATTTTGGCAGTGGTCAAGAGGAGAGGAGTGGAGCTTGTGAGTCTTAAGTCTGGTTTAGACGGCAAGATTTAAGAATTGTCGGCTGATTCTCCAACAGGTTCGATCGGTTCTTGTGTCCAAGACAGGAGCAGCACATCACACAAACCAATTCCAGTCACGAACATCATGATTCCAGAAGAAAATCCACAAAACACCCAACATAGCATACAGGAATTTAGAATAACCAAACACGGATGACGATGTAGAAGCAATAGTGATAGTTTGTGGAGTCATTTTAAGAGATAAAAGACATAACAAAAAGGAAAGGCAGTGGATGAAAGATGACAGTAGCAGCCGCTCTATTTGCTGCACTATGATTTGGAGGTGACTGGTTTCTCATAGTTAACATTTTTAACTGAATAAACATGATAATGACCTTTACATATAATAACAAACATTTCCACATATCTCCGATATCCACCACTCTCAGTTGCTCGATATGTCAGCTGTTTGGGATTTCCCTCTGTTCTTACGTGACTGCTCTTTCTGATTGGCTACCTGTCACATTCAGCAGGTTGTATTCTCGTTCCCAGTCAGGGAAAAACCCCACAGGCTGCGATAAAAGGGCCAAGACAACCCAAATTGGGCATATCCAGGGTTTAGCGGGATGCAGAAGCCTTATCTGACGTTTTATCTGCCCTCTCCCCCGGGCCGCTGCAAAATGTCTAAGTCTTGATCGGTCTGCGGTAATAAAAAGGTTGGGGACCACTGCAATAGTGAATAGAGCAAGAGGAGACACCAAACCCATCAACACTATTAAAGTAACCTGGGATTCCTTAAAATCACAGATTGGTGACATTCATGCCACATTACATTAACTCAGAAATTCTGAGTCTTGGCTACGCAGCCAAGACTTCTTACTTAATGTCAATCCTGTACAGTACATGAAAAAAATTCAAAAGATTGGCATTTCTACAGTAATTTTGGTCATGCTTAAATTTTTCTATATATTACAAGTTTAAGTTTCCTTCCAGTTTTTTTATGTGAAGTGGTAGATGGATTCTTAAAGTAGTCTACACAGAATTTGAAAACAGCACCATCTACCAGTGAGAAAGTGCAACACATCATGGAGCTAAAAAAGATTTTAAAAATTGGTCGAGTTGTACAGCTTTCATGAACACACTATACATCACTCACTGGAAAATTTTACAATATTAAAAAAAAAGAGAAAATAATTTTGTGCAACTATACATACCTGAATATAAGGTTTATACCAAAAAGTGTAAACATGACAACGCTGTAGCCAAATATTCCTATGGCATAGCTGATCTTGTACAGGAGGAGGAACCACTTATACACCAACCTACAAATGCAAACAGACAGTAAATGTGTTTGACTTGAGACTGTTTTATATTTATTGCAGCACTAATCTGTCATCTCGCTTTTTTATGTGGATATTTGTCTATAAGTGAAGCTTTTCTAAAAATGAGATTCACCTCGGTGTGGTGCAGGCCAGTGGTTTGCGAGTGGCACGGAAGGAGATGTACGCCGTGATGACGGAGAAGATGAACCAGGTGGACAGAAACCTCCACCAGTGGAGTTTGGTAGTGAAGTAGAGCGGAACTACCCACATCTGAAACAGTGTCACCAGCTACGAGACACGAAATGTGCAGAATCAATAGTGAATTTGAGCAAAAGAGAGAAAAAAAACACACAAAAAAACTAAGCGGTCAATGCTATCAGAGACGAGGAAAACTGAAAGTCCATTTGAATCGAACTAAAAATAAGAACGGAAATATCAGTTTTTATTTCTCCGTATTAGCAAACGACATTGCAGCAATGCGCTGCCACAGGTATAATCTAAACGTAAAGATGCATGTTCCTCCACACTGGAGATTTCACAAAAGTACTTTTCACGCCAATGCAGACACACATACCTCTTGTCCCACTTGAACAGATTTTGAGACTCAGTATGCAAACCGTTACATGATGATATTTCCAAATTCACACTCAGAGCTTGTGTCTTTTGTGCCTTACATTGTACGACTTTGAGTGTCTCTGTTTCCACTGCACGAGTACCAGCTGGGCGACGACCAGGGTGACGATGAGGATCAGCACCATTTCTGCGTGCATGGCCTCATGACCTTTGTGTTTGGCATGCATTTTTGCATGCTCCACTCTGTTGATAGAGTTGCAAATGAGCAATGTAGGTTAACAAGCAACCGCGTGATCGGAAGATTTAGACCAAAACAGGATATGTGCTCATGCTGGCACATGGGCTGATAGAAATACTGTAAATGGTGTCATCTTTAAAAACAGGAGTAAAATGGTTTGTATTTTGACATTGGTAAGATTAGAACATGTTTCGGATAAATGCATTAAAGAGACAGGTTTATTACTGATGTGTTATGCAAAAAACCTTTGTGCATTATCAGCTGAAAACCTACTGACTTGCAACTATTACAGATAAGTCCCAGTGTGATGTATACACTGACCTCCATTTCTCTTCTGGGGAAAGGTTGGACACATCAAACTGTAAAAACACAGAAGAAAGAGTAGAAAGTGAATAAAACTGCAAGTTTGTAAATAACTGTCAATTTTGTAATTCCTTCATTCTGTGTAAGATCCCAAACCTGGAACACAGTTTTTTGGTTATTTTTGTTGTATTGCTGAAACCAAAAAAATTGAATCAGTCATAATTTTCTATTTTAAAAAGCCTGATCTCTGTATCACTTGAGGTTAGTTTTATTTTATTTAAAGAGGTGAGACAACTGACAACTAGTTCTCAGTTAAAACTAAATCTGTTTTTTTTAAAAACCTTGCGGTTATCACCATGCAACAACCAATTTTATTTTAATCATTAATTCTGGGCCTGGTGGGTAAATTAATGCTATTTTTTGTCATTTAAAGACTCCTTGATGCTCAAATGGAAATTTTTTGTAACTGCTTCCTTTTCTGATTAATTCAAAATGCTAATTTCCATCAAGATACATGTAGAACATTTTATGGAATAAGTTGGTCAGATCTAAAAATACCAAAACAAAGTAAATACAAAGCATCGGTCGAGTAAAAGCCAAAGTGGTTCTGACAGCTAAATCAAATAAAGCATTCTGCAATAACATTGTTCTCCATACTAAACAGCTGCTGACCCTCCCAGGTTGTTGAGCTTGTTTAGCAACCTGAAATGAATTTAGAGACAGGTAGGGATCACTGGCGTATGTCTGTCTCGTTATAATTACCTGGAACAACAGAGAAATATTAATCGTCATCCTAAGCAGGAGTCCAAGTGAAGGTTCAGCTGCACTAGCACGTCTCAAAAAAAATTAAGAATATAGTGTAAAAGTTCAATATTTTTTGCCAGTCATCTCAGAAAGTGAAACGTAATTTTACAGAAATTCATTACACATGGAGTAAATATTTCAAGCCTTATTTTTTATAAACAATTTTAATGATTACGGTCTACAGGTAAAAAAAAAAACCCCTCAAAATTCAGTGTCTTCGAAAATTCAAATATCATATTAGACCAATCAAAAACTGGTGATTAAAGCACAAATGTCAGCCTTCTGAAAAGTATGTACATTTCTATGCACCCAATACTTGGTTGGGAATCCTCTTGCATGAATTACTGCATCATTACTGCAGAGGTATCATCCTTGTAGCACAGCATGTGAGTGAGATGTACTAGTATGTAATATTTTGTATTAATTTCTGTGTAGTAAAACTGAATAAGGCAATCATTTTTAATTGAATGGGATCATTTTAGCACAATATCGAATCCTACTTGTTATTATACTGTTATTTCACTTTCCTCAAGGAGATGAAGGACAACCAGGCCAAAGGTTACAAAATGATCAACATCTGGATTTTCTATTCATATAGACAAAGTTGAAACAATGACACAACCTAACAGACTTGCACACATCATTGTACCTTTCAAAAAGCTGAGTTTAATCCAAACACTGAAATATCACAGGAAGTGCTAAAGTTACTTCCACGGAAATGACGTGACCTATGAGCCCCACCAGCCACATCATCTTATACTAAGATTGCTTTAAAATGTCACTCACAGCTCAGCAAAATTGCAAAGGAGGAAACGATTTATAACCGAGAGAGAAAGGGAAGAACACGAGTAGCTTTGATTGAGTAATAGCAGGTGATGCTTATGGTCTTGGCAAGGCTGTAATTTTAAATTTGTTTCTATTTGCCATACAGCTAAACTCGTGTCCTGGTTCCACAAGTTTAGCTGTTAGTTCACTTGAAAACCTCCTTCCTCCCAGACTCTCTGCCTGGTCATGTTAATCGTGGTAGTTAGTAGTTAGCTAAATCTGGGAGCAGGAGCTAATTCAGAGGCTAGCTGCTTCCCAGACTAACCTAAGGTTTCCTGTTTATTCTCATTAGTCTAACCTGGTTCGGTTCATTATGCTGGTCCAACCCGTGGTCGTGCTCCACACCGTCAACCTCCACCTCAAACACGCCAGCCATCTTCAGAGAGCTTCTTTAACGTTCCGGGGCCATTAGCTTTAGCCGAGCAGCTTAGGAGAGTCACTTCCGGTTTCAAACCCCTTCAAAATAAACTTCCAAATTAAATGTAGGTCAGTTTGTAAATCGTGTTTTTTTCTTATTTTAGAGTCCAACCGTATCATGTGGCGGCGGGGCGGGGGGGGGCGGGGGGGGGCGCCGGCGGGGGCGGGGGGGGCGGGGGGCGGCGCCGGCCCCCGGCCCTCCCCCCCGGGGGGGGGGGGGGGGGGCCCCGGTGACGATAATGAAGATGGTAGGAGAAAGAGGAAGGTAAGGAAAAACAAAGATAAAAGAGTTAATGTGGTACTTTAAGTGTTATTGCCATGGAGATGTGGAGTAAAATCACATATTTCCTAATACATTTTGATGTAAGATCATGTTGTACTGTTTTAAAAAGAAGATGATGTCGGTCATCTTCCATGGATTGTGTGGACAAAAAAATACTCAATCTGAACTTCCTGATGTCCATATTGTTGTCCTTCAAGGTAACTGCATGTAAAACTCTGAAAACGTCAACAAGCCACATCATCTTCACGAAGCGCCGATATCGTCTTTAGAAGGTAAACGCGTGGCACGCCTCCATCTGTAGTATGAAGCTTTGACGTAGCTATGGAAACTGGTCCTTGAAGTGGATGGCTGTCAGATGCTTTGAAACCACTTTTTTTTTTTGATGTGAACTTATCTCAAAAACTACTTTGATCTGCTCCTGACAGGAATTAGATCGACTCACTCATGAATAAATAACGACTCGGGACGAATCCTGTCAGAAAGTTTTCTCTCCGGTAATTAGACACAAGTTAATTGACACCTCAACAATTAAATATGATATATTCACACACACACACACACACATATATATATATATATATATTAGAGGTGTGCCGATCGATCAGTCACCGATCATAATCGGCCGATTTTCGTGAAATCGGGGATGATCGGGATCGGCCGATCATTGGCTCTGTTACCGATACCGATCACCTGCATCTCATTTCTCAGCCTGTCTGTCCAGCTGGTCTCGTCTTTCCGTTCACTCTGCGCAAACGCGCAGCAACAAATGCTAAGCGATGTGTAACTATAACGCACTGAGTCAATGGGGACGTTT